>JAGDQP010022193.1:12905-30754 GCA_022664845.1 Lepisma saccharinum
GAGTGAGTGAGTGAGTGAGTGAGTGAGTGAGTGAGTGAGTGAGTGAGTGAGTGAGTGAGTGAGTGAGTGAGTGATTCTCTCCATTTGTTTTGCGAAATGTCAGTGATTACAAGCGTGTCTCTGTGTTTAGATATTCTAGTGTGTGTTTCGTATAACCTTCAATATGTTAAATGTCGACCAGGTAGCCGTGAGCTCCGAGGCGTTAAGCCAGTGACTCGATGGTCTCGAGTTCAAATCCTGCCAGAGGTATGGATGTTTGTAGATTTTAACTCGCCTTCACAATATAATCGTGATGGAGGATATAGAATGAAGTTACAAGAATGGCCCATACAAAATGAAGTTTACCAACGGTATTTTTATATGTTAAACCACTTACCTTTCTATTGAAGGTAAAGCAGAGTTGTAAGTAACACAAGCGCCAAATATTGTCTTCAAGAATTCACCTTTAATTGTTGAATTGTCAAGAAATAAGCCTACTGTCCACTTCGGAATAGCCCTGATCTGCAATGTAGAAAAACAAGGCATTATGTTTATTTGTATTGATGCTAACACGTGCAGTATAGTTATTTTATGAGAACAGTTTATTGAAAATATGCATTCACTGTATTCTACGTACTATCATCAAGGGATGTGTGTTTAGGACTTTCTGTAGACATTGTGATTGTCTACATGGATATTAAAATGTGATTAAAGCATCAGAATACCAAATAAATATGTTTTAAGTTATACAGAAGTCGTGCAGAGGAGAATCAATGATATCTTATGTTGCTCTAATTCCTTTTCCCACAAATTATTTTCCCTTTTCTGAATGAAGTTTATAAACTCTATAATTTATACTGCTTGAAAAATGTGAATATATATATATATATATATATATATATATATATATATTACGATTTTCCAACTAGGAAATGTACTTTTCACAATGGAGATTTCTATGTAAATTTTTACGTGTATCACAGAAATCAATAGCGTGTTTTATAATGCTTCTAGCACAAGATGTGAATGTTCGTATTCTATAGCTTACTGAATTTTGAATTTATTTTAAGGCCTTTAGGCAACTATGGCTCAGGCCGGCTATAGCTTTCTATTGGTATTCCTCTCTTTATTTAGTTGATTTAATATCTGTCGATTTAACATATAAATACTAAAGTTGTATATTCACATGAAAAATAAAAATTATAAAAATAAGAATAAATAAACGGTTGCAGAATTATTATTCATATTTTCTTAATATTTCTCTTCTTCACATAATTATATAACTATGCTATGTAAATTAGCAGATTTAAAACAAATTAAATTAAACAAAAAGAACGCAGAACACTAATAACACATGACACAGGACACAGAGGCCGCCCGGTGGCCGAGCGGTCTGTGGCGGTAGGCCATCGGCTCGAAGGTCCCAGGTTCGTGTCCCGGCAGGGGCGTGGGTGTGGATTTTAACAGTTAAAGGATTTCAACGACGAACCGTGGTGGGCCGAAGTCCAAAGTTACTAGACTGGCCCATATAAAAATAAAGTTTACAGAACACATGAAAAAGTAAAAACGCTACAGAACACTAATATTCGAATGGTCATTCGTAGTTCGTATTACCATAGTATGATGAAGCATCTTTCACGGAACGAAAAATGTGTTATATTGACTTGGTTTCCTTTTAACATTGAAGTATTCATATCCATAAATGTTTCGAATAAAGTTTAGTATTTCAATAATCTTGGAAAAACACATTGATTTTCTATCGTGATGTTGGAAGTTCTGACTGTGATGTTCGTACATAAGCAAAAAGAGAAACCTGTTTCCTTTAAACGAACATAGAATTCTGATCACGTGTTGGCTGCCGCCATTTTAATCACGTATGTTAGCAGAAATAAAAATATTCTCACAAGTAAACCTATCGATGCTTCAAAGCGCTTTTTTGACCAAACTTGGTAGAGAAATAGGGCACATAAGAAAACCACCCGAAAGCATGATTAAAAGTGCTTTCGTCCATAAAGACGGACGCAGTGGCCAAAAGTTTGGTTCATAAGAATCAGCATTTATAGTGTAATCTAAGGAGGAAAACACACGTCTATTTATAAAATGTTTGTAATAATGGAAAACAAATACAAATGAATGGATATTGGGTGAATGCGCTATCTTTGTCAGGCTACGTTCGTCATGGCCGCCATCTTGAAGTTGGCCATCTTGAATCTCTCTCGATGTTTTAAATAGGAAGGGGGTCATGCAACATATGAATCTGGGCTAGAATTTTACCAGAAATACATAGGTGAAGTCAGTTTTGGCATTAATTTATTTTTTAGATAGATAATGAGATGTGACATTATTATGCGTATTTGATTGAAAACTCCATAAATACACGGTTATTTTTGAAGCAATGCAAGAAATTAAAACGCAATGCACAAGTAAATATAATTGGTAACCACCTATACAGTACTCATTACTTATGCATTGGGTTTTCATTTCTTGCATTCAAGAAATAACAGTGTATTTCAGGACTTTTCAATCGACTACGAATACTACTGTAACCTCTCATTATCTCTCCCAAAAATAAATGAATGGCAAAACTTACTTCAACAATGCATTTCTGTTACTTCTAGCCCAGATTCATATGTTGCATGACCCCCTTCCTATTTAAAAAAAAATCGAGCGAGATTCAAGATGGCCGACTTCAAGATGGCAGCCATGACGAACATACCCTGAAAACATGGCGTATTCACCTAATATCCACTAAAGTATACTTGTTTTCCATTATTACATACATTTTATAAATAAACGTGTGTTTCCTACTTAGATCACACTATAAATAATTATTCTTATGAACCAAACTTGCGGTTGCAGTAAAGTGAAGAAACGAACAATCGTTTCGTTTTGTTTTATTACCTATAAATTAAATCGTTCATTCCAGATCTTTAATATTCAGATGGTTTTTTGTTTCAGTTTTATAAGAAGTTATTTTACCAGATTGTTGCCTACTTCAGTTCTACAAGAATAATGAAATAATAGGAATACCTTAGTTGTGGAGGTCAATAAGGTGATTTTAAGGGAGGAAACACCAGAAATATATTACAAGCATAGTTGCAAGCTGGGAGACATATAAGAAGTATGTATTTGTATGATTATAATTCCTAATGTTTTACATAGAGGTTACTCATGGTTTGGACCTACAATTCTCAAGTTCAATATAATGATGTAGCAATTATAAATAAAGAATTGTTATATATATATATATATATATATATATATATAGGTTACATGTTGTTCGTATATATAAAATATTTTGAAATAATTTTAGTCTTTCTCTGATCTCAGATTTTTGCACTACTGTCTAGTTCTGAGTTCTGTAGCCGCGGGGGAGGAGTTGTAGCGTGATCATGGGTGGGAAGATAGTTTTAATAGCCAATGCGAAGTAGATAGTAAAAGCGCGAGTTCTCGCTGATTGCTTGTGCACTTCCCACTTCACCCCGCGGGCTAGCCAAGACCCCTCTCAGATGTCTACAGAACTCGGAACAACACAATAGTTGATATGTAGAATCTCGGTCACTGCGTCCACCTTTATGGACGAAAACACATTTAATCATGTTTTTAGTGGTTTCTTGATATACCTTACTCCTCTACCAAGTTTGGTGAAAAATGCGCTTAAAGGCATCGATAGGCCTTGTGAGTGAATGTGGATTGCGATCTCTAATTGAAAAATAGAGAAAATATTAAAACAGGGCGTAAATTATGGTTGTAACATTGTGCATGTCTTCTGGCAATGTATTTCTGATGGATGGTACCGAGAGGAGACGAGACAAGACTGACCTCAGTCTTTGTCTTCTTGAATTCTTTAGGACAGTTTTGGTTTTGGTCTTCGATCGACAAGAAAAGTCCGGTCTTAATCTTGGTCTTGCTCTTGGTCTTGCTCTTAGTCTTGGTCTTGGTACTGGTATTGATTAAACCTCAGTCCTGACACGTTAATCTCAAGCTTGTGTCGGTCTCATCTCAAGCGTCTCGAAAGTTTATATATAGACTTTAAAAGTCGCCCTACTTTGACTCATTTAGAATGAGTACGCAGGTTTTCCAATCTCAGTACAAGAACAAGAATATTTATATGATATTAACATAGTTTATTACTTTATTAACTTGGGTTTTAGATTAGAAATTATGTTTATAAATAGAGAGAAAAATATTACTACTTTAAATTAATTAAAAAGCTTTTAATTAGCAAATATATAATAGCAATAAATGAGACAGATGGAAACATTTATATTTTGGAAACGGATCCATATTTAACCACAAATTGCGAAATTGGTGTATATAACACTAAGGTTTTGCGATTCAAAATTATATTTACGTTCACTGAATAAATTTTACGTTTAAAAATGAGCAATTTGAAATTTTCTACCAGAGAGATTTATAGAGATAAGTGTACGTACAGTTTGTACCAAAACTTTTACTTATTATCAACTGTTGCACAAGGAAATGTTCAAATAGAAACGAAATTAAAATACAATTTACCGAACTCTACACGAATTAATTTGTTTGCAATACTGCTCATGACTAATTCCAGGAACCAATTCACTTGTTCATAGGTATGGATTACAGCTGTACCATACATTAAAGCAAAAAGATAATGGTGAAATGTGCTCCTGGTAGGCGCTAATTTCAAATAACAGTATATTGCGAATGTTATGAACTTAAATAAGCACACTGCTATTTCAAATAAGCCGTGTTATTAGATTAAAATGTAATTTCAACAGTCCTACCAAAATATAACGTAGTAAAAAAATACTTTACTGTGTCTGAGACATACTATGTACACTCTTATATACCCTCTATGTCCAGTTACATTAATTTTATCAGCTAGTAATTTCTTACACATTCAGGAATTCCGATCTTGTCAGATTTTTCTACAATATTCTAACCCACAAATTTAGACAGTTGCACAGTGCGGACGATCCCACAAAAGCTGGCCAAAAGTCAAAAAAACTAACTAGTTAGAGATTGTCTCATGTTGGGTTGGTTACAGTACATCTGTACTGGTCAGAAATTACTTATGAAAGTGTTTATTTCCTTTTGCCTGTCCTAGAATAGGAGTCGCAAAGCTACCTTTGTTCGATTGTGTTACTGAGGCAGTAACGACGCACGTATTGAAAGTTGTATAAAAACTTTAGATTGAAGAAGATCATAATGAAATAAAATGAAGTCAACGTCTGAAAGCACGTAGAATATTAAAACAGGCTACGAAATAATAATTTATCAAATATAAATTAGTGAAGTAATAATTGTTATTGATTTTTATTAATTGAAATCTTTAAAATACGATATGTTATTATGAAAAAGTTATGTTGCTCCGCTGTCAGATTGATTTAAAATTATAGTCAAATGTATTTTCTTCAATATAAAAAAATAGATGTTCGAAATCGCTCCCGTGTTTGTTTATTCAATTTTTTATAACCACGTACTATATAGTCCCATGGTCACTGACTCACTCATCATAATTTCCAGGCCAAACTACTGGACCTACAAACATCATCACTAGTAGGTAAAGCGAAAAATCCGAAATTTAAAAAGGCGCCATCTTGGATCCAAAATGGCTGCCCGAAAAGACATGTTGTATAGAATACACAGACTAAACCGCTGGGGCTACTGAAGCGATATTTGCTATGACGGTACATCATCACTAGTAGGTTAAGAAAATATTAAATAATATATTCAAAGACACAATCTTGGATCCACAATGACAGACCCAAAAATACAATTTTCCACACCGTTTGAGCTAGATATACGTAATTTGGCATAAAGGTGTATCATCACGAGTAGTTTAGGAAAATATTACATTATTAAAAAGTCGCCATCTTTAATTCAAAATGGCTACCCAAAAACCAATTTTTCAAACCATTGCAGCTAGAGAAACGAAATTTGATATGAAGGTGTATGACCAAGAGTAGGTTAAAACAAATGGGTCAAACCTTCCCTATGGGGACCTGGGGGCAGCGTCCCCAATGAACCAAAGCGAGTGAAAGTTGTATTGTTAGAATAAACGGCTAATTGAAAAGCGAAATTGGAAGACATGGGATAAGTGTGTATTTTTGTGTGTGTGCGTGTGCCTTTGTATATATATATATATATATATATATATATATATATATATATATATATGTGTGTGTGTGTAGAGAGAGAGAGAAATAGAGAGAGAGAGATCAGAGAGAGGCCTGTCAACTGAAGTTGTTAGTTTGCTATTGGCTCCAACTAACTGTGAGAGTTACACAAGAAGATGAAAAAAAAACTATATTTCAAGTTCAGAATGCCTGACATCAAAACACATCGAATGATGCATCTATAAATTTATCGTCTGACAATGAAACCGATTTTTTTGTAATTACATTTTAATACAAGAAATTTATTTATGTTTCTAATTAATAAAACTAATTTATCAAAAATTAATTTTATAATAATTTAATAACTAAACAATATACGTATACGTATACAATAAAGCAGTTGCAAATATATTTATTAATTATTACTCAATTTTAATCCAATCAGGAATCATTTACAAAAAAAAACGTAATATTTCATTTTTAAAAATATCATTTAAGTGTTAAAATCATACTCAAAAGTGTTAAAATGTTATTAAGAGGGTTAAATTTTGCAACTCTGTTTTCAGATTCGCAATCAGCAACCCTGAAAACCCATGAAAATTATATGTATCATGATTGTAACATGATATACAGGCTGTTTCATGAATATGAGTTGTCAGTAGGGGATGAAGGGAATTGCATTTTGCAACTCTGACTTCCGATTCGTAATCAGCGAGGCAGAAAACCCCGAGTACAGATTTAGAGAACATTTTTACTTTTGACCAGTTTTTTGGCATCGGCCGCACTGTGAGTTGGCCTTGTTATCGTCCAAGCCTTATTTGGGGAAACTGTTTTGCATCAATTTTCTCATTATAATCATTTAATTTTCACTATATGAATATCTTCCAGCTCCAAAAGCCACTCAAATTGGTAAAATATAATTTTGCAGAAGGTACAAAACTAATTTTTGGCGGGAATCAGTAAGACTGTCAAGTCATATTCAACAACAGTTAGGTTGTTTCTAACTGGAAAAGATTAATTCTTTCACCCAAAGGTGGGACATATTTGAAGGGTAAGGATTAAAAAAACAAAGAATGCCATTTCCGGGCTTTTTCGGATTCTGTGCTTTTTCTGTTGGCCTACTATTCAACCAAATATTCCTTCCGTGCTGAAATGTGGGAAAAATCGGCAAAAGTTTTGACGAAATCATTGCTTTGTAAAAGTTTTTCAACATTAAAACAAGTTTTTCTCGGAAAAGACATTTTTGTGACATTCTTTCTTCCCCCCCTTACTCAAGGGCGCCGATTCCTGGGAGAGCCCCACCTCACCTCACCCCAAGGTTGA
This sequence comes from Lepisma saccharinum, assembly GCA_022664845.1. Classification (NCBI taxonomy): domain Eukaryota; kingdom Metazoa; phylum Arthropoda; class Insecta; order Zygentoma; family Lepismatidae; genus Lepisma; species Lepisma saccharinum. The sequence goes on from JAGDQP010022193.1 coordinate 20,309, forward strand.
AGTCGGCCCTCTAATGAGGAGGCCCAAATGATAAAGCGAAGACTGTTCTCCTATTTCTACAGTACATGGACATTCGTTTTCCCCTTCTCCTAAGTTTATCTCCCTTTGATAAATCTATTCTATTGATAAATCCCACTCTGAAACTCGTGTGCTAGAGTACTTATAAAAATTACATCACGTATAATACCCCTCCCCTGGCCTAAAGAGTTAATTCGGGCATTGCTTGCATTGTTTCTGGAGTTTCGTGCATAAAATCGATATAGACTATTTAGTAAAAAAAAATGAGAGAAAAACTGAAAACGTCATTTTTCTGTCGTTTAAGGATCATTCATCGTGATTTTGTCATATACAAACATAATTTAAGAAAAAGTAAAATATACAAGAAAAATTAGCGACAAGAAGAACTCACACAAAAGTAGTAGACTTGCTCAGGAAATATATCCTTCAAACTGCTGTTATATGCAATTATTGTTTACGTTAATACCGTAATTTTGAGTTTCTAATACAACATATAGATAGGAAAAATATATACAGCGGGTAAAAAAAGTATCTGGACAAGTTCAACAAAGAGGAAGAACAGACTGTATTACACGTGAAACATGGACCATTTCGAAACCTCTTCCCCTTTTATGATAATTTGGATGCCTTATACTATAGAACTAACTGCCACTCAGTACACCTGTAAGATAACAGGCAACGAAAGAGTGAGGACTACGTAAATTCACCACAAAAAAGTATTTGGACAACCCTATACTACTCTCGAAAGAAATATTCTAGGCATCCTTTTCTGTACAAGAGCAGTCTACGTAGTGTATTGAAGCAATCCACACCGCGCCAGGCAAGCTAAGCTTGTTGAAAAGCCATGCTTTACCGTTCGATGCATCATAAAGAAACATAAAACACAGCAATTATTGCGGAATAGAATTCGTTGTGGCCAACCAAGAAAACTAACTGCCCGGAATGGAACCTACATTCTTCATTCTGTGAACAAAACTCAAAGAATTAGTGCTAAAGATTTGGCTACTTAACTTGTATGGATATGTAAGTTAATATTACACCACAAACAATCCAAAATTCATTGAAGAAATTTAGATTTAGAATATGTGTATCCAGGATATGAATACTGGTCAATCCATTAGTAATTACACAACTCCAAATCAGAACAGACCCCTCTAACATTTTTACCAATTGAAGCAATGTTCTGCTTTCTGAGAGGTTCATTATTTCTTCACGTCCTGATATCCGTCACTACAATACAAGTTTATATTCGTCTCATCCTAGGAAAAAAAAAACTTTTCCAGAATTCCAGGACTCATATCGATATTTCTTGGAAAATTAGAACTTCTTCTGATATGTATGTTTTGTTTCTGGCTATACATGTTCTGAATCTTTTTTTACATCTGTAACATTAACTTGCATATACTAGGCAAGTGAAGTAGCCAAAACTTAAGTTTCGTTCACAGAATGAAGAATGTAGGTTTCATTACGGGCAGTTAGTTTTCTTAGCTGACCAGAACGAATCCCCAATAATTGTACTGTTTCTTTATGATGTATTCAACGGTAGAGCATGGATTTCCAACAAGCTTGGCTATGTCTCAGTACCTTTTACCTTCCGCACGTAATTTGAAATTAAAGTGAGTACTTCCAAGGTTGTTTAACTCTCTTTGTTCCCCATGCTGTTTCTTTATGCCTGACAAGGTGTGGATTGCTTCAATACACCACGCAGAGTCCTCCTGTACACAAAAGGATACCTAAAACATTTCTTTCGAGAGTAGTATGGGGTTGTCCAAATACATTTTTGCGGTGAATTTGGGTAGTTGTCATTCCTTCATTCCCTGTTATCTTACACGTGTATCGAGTACTAGTTATTTCAATAGCATTCTATCTAAGGTATCCAAATTATCATAAAAGGGCAAGAGATTTCGAAATGGGCAACGTCTTGCGTGTGATAAGTCTGTTTTTCCTCTTTGTTCAACTTGTCCAAATATTTTTTCTCACTGTAGGTGAGACAGAAGCTTCTTGAATCATGCCTGTCGATATCGAAGACCGAAAATTAAAAGAAGGGAAACAATATTTGTCCAATAAAGCAGCAGCGGGGCGGAAGGATGAGCCGGACAGAAGAAGAACCACATTTGGAAAAAAAAAGAGTAAGTCATCAGTTTCTTATTTCCTAAGTTTATTTTCTGGTGACAGTAAAAAGTTTGTTCTTATTAGTTAGAACATAATATGCTTTAGTGATATTTTAACGTTATACAAACATAGTTAAAGATAAAATGAATTGTATGGGCGGTAACAGCTCTTTGGCTTACGCCCTTCCCGAAAAACATAGTTAAATTCTGTAATAGCTGGCCCTAGAGAAGCCTTCATAATGGCTATAGGTATACTATTATAAATATGCTTTTCTATGAATATACAATATCTGGCAAAATCTTAATTCAATCTTTATTAAGATCATCATATGCTCTTAGACCCTTATCTGGAAACAAAACATATATGTAAATGCCCTCCTCCCACGCAAAGTTACACAGAAATCGGCGCCCTTGTCCTTACCCTTCATTTTAAAATGCCCTTTGCTAGTAAAATGCGATCTTGCACAGCTAAAAATTGATTTGCATCTATTTTTCTAGTAATAAATAATGTATGTAATACAAACCTCTCTTTGAAGATCAGTTATGTTAACAGTAGCAAGGGATATGTCCTCTTCGTATTTCATCATCTCCTTCATGTTGGCGGCACTTAAATGAGCAACATCACGAAAAAATTGTTTGTAGTAATTTTGATTCTTCTTGTCCACATTTCCAAAAAGCCTTTTTGAAAGGATAAATAAATATTAGACTTCTTTCAGAGGGTTTCTTCTTAAACTAAGAATAAAGGGTCGAGTTCACTCAAACAACACAAATTGGACATACCTGGACATTCTCAAAAAAATAAAGCAAACCTTTCAGCAATATGCAGTACTACCTCTCCTATATTCGTCAAAAGTACCAAAGAATCCTGTTACGGGTTTATGGTTCTGACGTGATCAATATCTGGTCGTCAGAATTCATAGTGCAATTTTAAAAGTGTCATTTTTGCATCATATTAAAGAGAAAAAATTGTAAAATGTGTAGAATAGAGAATGTGATTTCTTGCTGACTGTTTTTCAAATATATTAAGAAACCCTGAAATGAAATAGAGTTTTGGATCTAAGTTATTATATCTAAGCATAAGTAACTCCCTAATTGTAACAAACTATTACAATATATAACGTTTAAGTTATAGTCCATTCTAAAAGCTTTATTTATATATATTTATTTACACATGGTTTCTGATACAGCAGTTCTGCCATTTTACACTGAAACATTAACATTGATAAAACATTTACATCCAACACTCATAAAATTAACATTATTTACAAATAAAATAGCAATAGAAACAGAACTCAAAAGTATTTACATATTTCTTCTTAGCTGTTTTCGAAAGGCTTGTTCTGTGCTGAAAATGTCTATCTCTGGTGGTAGGCGATTCTATTCAGAAACCATTCTGACGAACACAGAGCGTTTGACTATTTCTAATCTGGGTGCTGTGTATGTGAACAGGTTGCTATTACGCGTGGAATGGGTAGGAATGCGAAAGTTAAGCTCAGAAACCAGCAGTTCAGATCGAACTCTACCACTGGATATTTTAAATAAGAATAACATGTCTACCAGATTTCGGGCTCCCTAAGTGACTGTTAGCTTACCATGCTTGCAGTCTATCAGGGTCACTTTTAGTGATTTCGTATATTTGTGGGATGTATTCATTTTGTATGTATTATGTGTACGCCTCAAGTGAATATCGGTTTACTATTGTGTTGGTATGGATGAAATGACCGCTTTGACGCCTGGTGGAAAAGTCATCTCAGCAATTCAACACAGAGTTAGACTGAGGTCGCAAGTCTAACGTGACAAAATATTTATACGTCTAGCAAACTGACTGAGGTACCCAGGGAGTCAGAAGGCAGTGTTGCTAGTTTTTATGGAGAACCAAGGAGAACAGACAATTACCACTGTTTTTATGAATACAAACTGGAGAATTCAGCGCATCAAGTTGGAAAAGCATTAACAGTGTATTTGCAACAGAAATGGCTAATAAACGCACCATTCGCCGTTGGTTTGTCAAATTCCGTTTCGGTGACACACCATTGCAATATGAGCCCCGTGGGCACAGACCAACATCATCTTCAGATACACTATTCAAGAACACCGTGGAAGCGGGCCCTCCGAAAAGTATTCTTGCGATTGCAGACAAATTAGGCATAAACCATACCACTGTCAGTCGGCGGTTCCGTGCGATCTGTAAGGTGGAAAAGTTGGGCTGATGGGAAGTCACACGAGTTGATACCGCCCAATAAGAATCGCCGTCTGGATGTGTACTCTGAGTATAAGGAACAAACGCCAAGGTTTCCTGTATCGGATTGTCACTTCAGATGAAAAATAGTAAACGGTCAGGACAATGGTTGGATCTCAATCAACATCCAGGACGGTGTCCCAAGTTACGTCCTGTTAGTGGGGAGTCTATAATGTGATAAATAATGCTCCCCGCTCGATTTTCGTGCTAAGTTTAATTTTTTTGTTGGAATTCATAGTTCAAGATAAGTAGATTTTCAAATTGTACAGTGCCAATTTTTTATTCAATGTTTTCCCTATTTTCCAAGATGGCACGCAAAATGGCTGCTTTCTGGGATTAGGTCAAGCGAAAGTGAAATAATAGAATCATATTATGTAAAGGCTTCTACACCGTTCAACGTATACCCACTAAACTTTGCACATACATTCTTTGACAACGTAGAAAAATAACTGTGTGGCTCAATATCTCCCACAAGCACTCAATTCTCAGTGTTGCCACCTATACATAAAACTAACAGAAAATATTAATAAACTTCTATACCGTTCAATGTATCTGCGCCAAACTTGGCATGAATATTCCTCAACACCCTACGCAAGTGACTGTGTGGTTTAAAACTTCCTACAGGCACCATATTGTCAGTGTTGCCATCTATACATAAAATTAAAATGCGAATATACTTCTATACCTTTCAACTAATTCTCACCAAACTTGGCATGGTTATTCCTTTACACCCCAGCAAAATGACTGTGTGGTTCAACACCTCCCACAAACACGGTGTCGTCACTGCTATAGATGGAGTATGTTCCCGCGCATCTAACGAGTTTGTTGCAATACTCAGTATGCGTACGGTGATCTTAGTGCTATAGTAACAGTGCGTTCCACGTACATCTAACGGGATTGTTTCTGTACGCGTACGGTGATATCAGTGCCATGGTCACGATATTTTACCCGTACATCTAAAAGGAGGTTACTGTAGGCAGCGTGGGCTTACGGTGATGTCAGTGTTATAGTTTCAGTGCATTCTCCATACATCTAACGGAGTTGTCTCTATAGATGATCCTTAGAACATGGCGGCGAGTGCGTCACCGGTGTTGCGTGGCTCTCGAGAAAATAAGTCAAATAATGGTAATAGTTGTGGAAGATATAAAAAATTAAGAGGAAATAGCTTATTATGTGACAAAAGTAGCAGTGTAGATCATGTTTTTTATCATGACGTTGCTCAAAAAGGAGGTGTGGGTAATACAAATCGGCAGTGCTCAAAGTGTTGGGTAAGTGAAGTGACAAATGACGATCAAGGTGCATCAATTACAGAGGATATTTTTGCTGAACTCCAAAATGTTTATTCTAAAATTGCGAAATTGAGAACTACTATAGAGTTGTTAGAAGAGGATATGCTTCAGTTACAGCAACAATTGTCTCGATATGGTCCACATATAAACAGTAACTTTAGTGAACATTTGGGTCATACCGATAACATCGGTAGGGTACAAAGGTGGAGTGATCTTCTGAAAAACAGTGGTGCCAAAAGTGACGGTCAGTTAACTCATATAGGAAATGTCAGTGATGTACAAGGGTGCAATGACGAAGTAAAAAACACTCTGACCGACATGAAAGATAAATCTTGCAGTACCCAACAAAAATCATTTCCTCGTAAAGGTGGGTTTCCATCGCTTAAAATGGAACAATCGAAGAAAAACAGAAAGTGGCCTAAAAGTGGATCGTTCGAACAAACTATAAGAAACAATAATGAAGATAAAGGACAGCGTAGATTGAATGGTGATTATGTAAATAATAACAAAGCACAAAACGATAGACAAACTTCAAATCATGATATGTACCAACTGAAATATAGGTTACCTACACAAAATAGGTTTGAGGTTTTTGAGGGCAACGAATGTACAGTTTCAGATCGCGCAGTTTCACAATCGAAACCTATGGTTTCGGAAACGAATAAGTACTCAAAACAAAAGATACACAAGCCACACCCAAAGGGATTTTGCAAACCAAAAATAGGCACGGTAACTGTACAAGAGAATATACTCAATGTGGGGGATAGTCACAGCAGAGGATTAGCAAATGGAATTAGAGAGAAAAAAGAAGATTACTGTGTACAAGGAGTTGTGAAGCCAGGAGCTGGACTCAGAGAAGTAATAAATCCGGCAAGATTAGAAAGTAAGAGTATGAACGATCGAGATACCATTATTATTATAGGTGGCTCGAATGATGTGGCAAGAAATGAAGGTGAAAATGTTTTGTGTACTATTAAAGACGCACTACCTTGTTTCAACCATACAAACGTTGTGGTAAGTACTTTACCGCATCGTCATGATATTACATTTTCGTCCATAGTCAATAAAGAGGTTGAAAAAACAAACTCAAAAATAAAAAATCTCTGTAAGCATTTACAAAATGTGAAAGTAGTTGATGTAAATAACTTTCCAAGGGAATGTCATACTAAACACGGTCTTCATTTTAATAGAGTAGGGACAAAATTGCTGTCTGATAAACTAATAACATTATTGCCAGTAAACAAAAATACTACTAAATTCGCTCTCCCAGATGTACAAGTTGATTTGCTTACTCCTACTGTACAAGGGTGTAAAGAAAAGTGTTCTACTCCGAGTCAAAGTTACAGCACAAAACCTCAAGACTTGTCTCATGTCTTACAAGGAGATCTACTTACTCCCATTGTACAAGGGACCACAGAAAACTGTTCTGTTTCAAATCAAACTTGTAACGTAGAGTCTCAGGTTTTGTCCAATGTAAATACTGTAGTAGATTTGGATGATACTGTAGGTGAGGTAAATAAAGAAACTCAAATAGTCGATGTAAATAATAAAGTCACAAGGGTCGAGAAAAAAGATAAGGACACGGAACTTAAAGAAGGTGGTAGTAGTCCAAACGATAGGATTTCAAATGACGAATATAAAAATATAAGTGACCATATACCAACATTCTCTGATCAAAATCAACTCGTAAAACTTAATATAGATGTCATAGAAAGTGTACGTGAGAAAAATGATGAACCCGAGGTAAATGCTGCCACATTGAAAGAAATTGTGGATTTCCCACCTGCGGTCCCAGTAACGATACGCAGGTCAAAGAGGAAACCAAAGGAAAATCGAGACGAACATTTTTTATGGGTAAGGTAACTCAGAAAGTGCACACTTTTCACCAAAATGTACAAGGTTTTACTAGAAACTTAAACTGTAGTAACAATGTTAAGGTAGATAGGGATCCACGCCTAAATGAGCAAGTAGTATTAGAAACTACAGATACACGACAAAATCACAACATAAATCTTAAAGTAGGTTACTTAAATGTACAAGGGATGAAAAACAAACACATAGTCTTAAATTCTTTTGGGAATGAGAATAATTTAGATGTATTATGTTTAAGTGAACATTGGTGTAAAGAGGAAGAAATTACGTTCAATAAAGTAGATGACTATGTTCTTGTTAATGCATTTTGTAGGAATCAGTATGTACATGGTGGAGTAGCAATTTTTGTTAGAAATGAGTTATCACTGAAGTGTAATAAGCTAAATTTTGAACATCTATGTACTGAGCTTGATTTTGAAGCCACATGTATTGTTATTAATAGCCTCAAGCTAATTATTGTATCTCTATACAGAGCCCCAAACGGTAGTGCTATAGTTTTCCTTGATAGATTTGAGGAATTGTTAATTCTTTTAAATAGACCGAGTTTTAGAAATTATAAGATAGTTATAGGTGGCGACCTAAACTCTGAATTTGATATGACATTAAAAAAGAATACCGTAAATGAATTGAAAAATATTTTAAGACAATTTAACTACAGTATTACAAATACGAAGCCAACAAGAGGTCTAGCTTGCCTTGACAACATATTTATAAATTTTAGTCTACTTCATACTCCTTGTGATGTATCTACTTTTCCATTTTCGGATCATGATTGTGTATGGATTAAATTGGAAAACTTACTATTAAATAACGTGGGTGACTCAGTAGCTTCCGAATATAAAATTGCTGTATCGAGACCAACCACTGAAGAAAAGATATTGTTCTTTAAAAATTCCCTCAGTAATGTGAATTGGCATGAAGTACTACTTAATTGTGAGGATTCCGATGCACTCTTCGAACGATTTTTGAATGTGTTTCTTTACAATTTTGAAATTTCTTTTCCACAAAGAACTTGTAAAATCAATAATAACCCGTTTAAGAAATGGTACAAAGAAAATAAGTCCAACTGGTATACTCCCAAACTGTGCTCAATGAAGTGTAAAGTTATGCTGTATTTAAACTTATACCGTAGAGATAAAAGTGAAGCTGCTAGATCAGTTTATACGCATGCTAGGAAAACGTATAAGGTAGCTATCAACGAGGCAAAAAAGAAATATAATTCAGCGGAAATTGACTCATCTGATAATAAATGTAAGAAAGCCTGGAATATAATTAATTCTGTAGCTAAAAGTAATGTAAAGGACTTTGTTTACCCCCACCCCGAAGATTTTAATAACTTCTTCGTGAACTCCGTAGAAGAACTACATAATAATATTGTAAAACCCAACTTAACGGCTGACAGTCTAATAGAGAAGAGTATAAACCGTATTGAAGGTAATTTTGAATTTAGAAATATATCTCCTCTAGAAGTTTTGAACATTGTACAAAAATTTAAGCCGGCCAAAAGTGTTGATGTATATGGTTTATCGAGCATTTTAATTAAGAATGTGATTGATTGTATAGCTTTGCCGCTTACCTATTGCATTAACAAATGTTTAACAGAGGGAGTTTTCCCTGATTCTTTGAAAGTAGCACGAGTTGTACCTGTATATAAAAAGGGTCCTGAAAATTGTCCATCAAGCTATCGTCCCATCTCTCTGGTCCCAGTTTTCGCAAAAAATTTTGAAACAGTGATGCATTTGCAGGTATATGATTATCTAGTTCAGCAAAATGTATTTAGTGCTTCACAGTTTGGCTTTATTAAAGGTAGGTCAACTGTTGGTGCTATAGATTTATTAATCAAGAAAATTCTTAAAGCTTTTGAAAATAAAGAATTTGTTCAGGCCACATTTTGCGATTTAAGTAAAGCCTTCGATTGTGTTGAGCACACAATTCTTCTACATAAGTTGGCGTACTACGGGATCCGCGGGATTAGCTATAGGCTATTTGAGTCCTACTTAGTTAACCGTAAGCAAAGTGTTTCTGTAAATAAAACTAAATCTGGCACTGCAACAGTTAAGTATGGAGTACCGCAAGGCTAAGTCCTTGGACCCCTTTTATTTGTCATAATGATTAATGATTTACCTTCCTTCTTATCTGCTCAGTCAATCTTGTATGCTGATGATACGACTTTCCTGACTACTTGTGCTGATCTAAGTTCACTTCAATCCATAACTGAAAATACATGGGCAGAAACAGCGATTTGGTTCAAGGCTAATGGACTTCCACTTAACGAAAATAAAACTCAACGTATGACTTTTAGTCTCAAAGATGTATCTCTTGAAAATAGCTCAACCTGTGTAAAGTTTTTGGGTGTAATTCTTAACAATAAGCTATCATGGCAACCACATATTGATTATCTCTGTAGTAGGCTGTCAAGGGTAACATATATGTTAAGACAATTGAAAAATCATGTTCCTCAGGAATATGTCAGATCTGCTTACTTTGCTTTCTTTCAGAGTATAATTAAGTATGGTATCTTATTTTGGGGAAACAGTTGTCATGCAAACAATATCCTTCTAATACAGAAAAAGGTAATTAGAATTATCGCAGACTCACACAGGTTAGCCCACTGTAGATCTCTGTTTATCAATCTAAAGATTATGACAGTGGTTAACCTATACATCTATACAGTACTCCAACAGGTAAAAAGTAATCTACAAAACGTACAGCTCAGAAAAGATATACATTCCTACAACACTAGGAACAATAAACATATTAATGTACCATTTCAAAGACTGTCCAAATCTTTAAATAGCTATGAGATATTAGGAATAAAAATGTATAATAAGCTGCCTAAAACAGTAAGAAACGAACATCTGAATAGATTTAAGAGAAAATTGTCCAATTGGTTAGTTGCAACACCCTTTTACTCATT
>JAGDQP010022194.1:0-21396 GCA_022664845.1 Lepisma saccharinum
TTTTTTTTTTAATCTAAACAATAACCAAAATTCAAAATATGTTTTTAGTTCTTTCTTAGAGAACTTTGAAACTTACGCCCGAAGAGGAAGGACGTTATAGGCTTGTTAACTCTTTTATTTTTTCGATTATGACAACTTCCCATCAACCAGCCGTAGCTCAATTGATAAAGCACTGATTTCGCATTCGGAAGACCATTTACACAGATTTTTCCAAGGAAATGCCGAGATGCTACCTTTAACCACAGAGAAATACGTATACAGAGCTTTGGAAAAGCCGGGACGACTACGACGGTTTATTCAAAGAGTTCAGTGATAGCACCAGTAGAGGCCACTGCCATCTCCTGAACTGTAAGTGCTGCCACGTAGTGTAAACTCTGGTAATTTCTACATATACGTATTTCTTTGTGCTTTAACTTAGGCCCTGGTCGACTCCTTACCACATCCTTTCCCTACCCTATCCCGCCCTGAGACATAGATGCCTAAAGCTCATAAATTAATTCAATGACAACTTCTTGAACTCAGTGTACCATAGATCAAATAAGCAATGTTGCGAGAGAGGGAGTAAAAAAAACGAGAAAGAAACAAAATAACAGAAGATGATATTATTATCATTTACCATTTTAAACGTTTAAAAACACTTGTTCCTCGATTATGGAGAACACCCACTGATTACAAGGTTTATATGGAGACTTCCCTAATCCCTACCACACAAAAATAATCAAAACTTGACTCTGAATAGAAACTACAAATCAACCTTCAACCGTATTGTTTACCAGACATCCTTTTTTTCTGTGAGGCAAGGGAATAGAGTGCATCTTAGAGCGAGAAGAAACTATGTTACATTTCATGGCAATTAGTTTTAAACGTACCTCTATATCATTCATCAAAGATGATGATGATGAAGAAGAAGAAACCGAAGAAATGAATAGCGTAAGAAAATTGGTGAAATTCTGAGAAATTTTCCTATAGAGAGTCTCTCTCTCTCTCTCTTTGTTTTTCGTTCATTGATTACTAAAGAGCAATTTGAGATCTAAAAATAATTGGGTTCTCTACGCTGTTCTTTCCCGTAGATATTTTGTAAATTAGATAATACGCTGTAGAATAGCATCAACAAAAGAAAAACAGAAATATTATGAGAAAGCCAGCAGCTTTCACTGAATGCTTCACCTCTAAATGCTGAATAGCTTTTGATGACGGTGCTAAAACAGTAGTAACAGTATTAGTTGTTGTTGTAATAAAATTGAAGTCGTAATAGAAGTACTAGTAGAAGTAACAGAACATGAAGAAGTACTAATAGTTCTGGAATTGATAGTAGGTGTAGTAATAGTAACAGTAGAAAGTAAGACAAAATCACAAAACAGTTTATAGTTATAAACTTAATGAGTTCCATTTTATTTATGGCCTTTAGGCATCTAAGGCTCAGGCCGGCATAGTGTATGGTACAGGATGCGGGTAGGTATCCGCCAGGACCTAACTTAAAGGTCCAGGCATTTGCCTAGTCTGAGGAAAATGCCTAGAGAAACCTCAGTCAGGATGGTCGGCCGTTGAGATTGAATGAACCCACGACCTCCCGAATTCTACGCCAACGTTCTAGCGCTGAGCTACGGCCGCTCTGTTTATAAACTTGAGGACATGATGACAACGTACAGATGTGTGTCTAGTGAAACGGGTGGATTCTTTAAATGGAGAAAGCTAAACAAATGAAAGGACCTGTCACTTTTAAATTCACTGACTTTAAACAGCTGGATGAATCGTAATCGCTGAAACCAAATCTGTAATATTTTTTTCTACCTACTTTGGTTTACGAGCTGCAGAGTAAAAAACATTTTTTTTAAATATTGAGAAAAAAATTCTTATCTGTGCACTGAGAAACAGTTTTCTTAGAAATGAGATATGAGCATTCTCATTTAATTGAAAATGAGAACATGAATGGTTTGAAAATAAGATTACTTATCTCATTTGCAAACCAGCATGCTCTCATTTTCGATTAAATGAGAATGCTGATATCTCATTTCTAAGAAAACTGTTTCTCAGTGCACAGATAAGAATTTTCTTTCTCTCAATTTTAAGAAACCATATTTTACTATGCAGCATGAGTTACAGACGAACAAATTAAAATTAAGAGAATACATATTTTATAGGAAGGGTGATAACAAAAAGCGAGTTGACGCAAGTGACGACATAGGTAAATTATTTCTATCAAAACATTCTATTTTCTTACTAATCAGATGTTTAAAAACTACATTACACTTTTTTATACATACCACAATTTCCTATAGAATTCACTTTTGCTCAGAATGAGAACTTACCTAGAAAGAGACAAAGCGAAACCACTTAATTAGAAATATGATTTATAAACATAATGTTCATTAGCATTTATAAGCAATTGAAAGTTATTACAGAATATATATAAGTCAAGTTGTTCCTTGTACATTTTGTCCCATAATATATTATATGAAAATGACTAACAGAAGATTGGGTGCTCAAATTAGATGCCGAAACTTGGAAATCAGACTGGTCCAAGGTTGGATGGTTTAAACCAAGGTGGTTTAAACCAGGTGTGAACTTCATGGTGATGGTTCCACATATTAGAGCATCTGGGTTAATTTTATATCATTTTCGCCTTGTAATCAAAGGGTCCTGGGTTCGATTCTCGATGGGACCACAGAATTTGTCTAAAGTGCAAACGGAATAGTGGTTCGGATGTCACTGTAAGCAGTAGGTCTTGTCCTTCATAATCTTGCTGTTACATAAGGACGTTAAGCCTAAACAAACGAAACGTTACCAAATTGTATCTTTCTGTTTGCCTGAATGCCTGTTGTTTCATACAGAAGCCAAAAGAATATAAGCTTTCGAAAAAAGCTTGATAAACATTCATTTTGGGTTATCACGTTTCACTCCCGGACCCTTCATATTATACTCAGACGTAATTTTCCCATTCATTATTCAAAGAATGTGCACGATGGTGAGATTCTACTTACGAAAGCAAGTTTTGTTTGTTTATAAGTTTATGAATGTTTCTTTTATTATTTTTATATTTTCTGTTATTATTATTATGCAATTACAATCAAAACAAACATTATAAATATTCTTTTGTTCTAATAATGTTTAGTATTGATAAAATACAGCGAAATTCTGTAAAAGAATTTTTCTCATATAAACCCCAGGAAACGAATTTATTGAAATCAAAAGTATTTTCTATATGTATATGGATGGATGGTTCAGAGGCAGAGTGAAATCAAATAATTCATACTATCTTTATTCACTTCTTTTATTGATATGCAAATTAAGTCGCTGTATTTCTGACTCAGTGAACTAGCTCGGACTAAATTAGATCTGTACTTTGTAGTCTTTTGAAATAAACTCTCTACTCTTACAGATATAACTTTGTACAGTCATTTCACTTGTGCAGTTGTGTATCTTTTTGTTCTTCTGAAGTGACTCTTAATAATTATATTCACAAGTATGCAAGATCAGTACAACGTATTTCTATGGTTGAGTGATGAAGGAGAGGAGCTGACCACCCAGGGAATGAGCGATGGCTATTGAAACAGAAACAGAAAAGGTTGTATAAACAGGGCCCCCGGACAGTCCCGCCCCGTTGAGTGATCGCTCTCCAACTTCTACAGCGACCTCCGCATCCATGCATACAACTAAAGTCCTTGTCGCGGGTGTATTACGCGGCCTCTATCGTGAGACATTTACCACAATCGAACGCAGAGTTGAAGAAGAAAGAAGGGTAAGAAAGATGAGAGGAAAGATACATAGGAATCACCTTGATAGTGGGGAAAAAACCTGTGATGCAGGAAAAACCCCTTTATCTAACTACTCACTAATGCAAGAAGAATATACTTTATTCCTTGTACAAAAAAAAAAATACAAGGGGAAAACCTAGGAAGGATCTAATGTGTATATGCACTTTAATATCCGTGTTAAGTTACGTGTGGTCATGCATTTCTATTTTTTTTTCTACTTTACATGCACTGCTCTCTGCTGGCTGCACTGCTGTTTCGTCTGTAACTGTAAGATACTAAGATTTCCTGGAAAGGACTAGATTTTCATTAATTTTCACTTGAGGTTCATTATTTCTAGCTAATGTAGTCTATGGTATAATTCACCAATTACCGTTTGTTGTTGGGGTACAAATACCTCTTGCAGAAAAGGCTTAAACATCTCTTGCAGAAAAAAATGGGTTTGTGTTGTTTTATGGGTGTACTAGGTGCAAAGGTGTTTTATCTTTAGTGTAGCTATCTAATGTATATTTTCATATTGAGTTTATTAAAGTGTTATCGGTTGCTGTTACAGTGTTGTAGAATTTATTAGCTAATATTTTTATATGATTAATTACTAATGAGATTTTGAGTGCTTCTTAGTGGTGTTAACCTAGTGTATCGTGGACAATTGGTGATGATTTTTATAACTTTGTTTTGAAAAATCTATAATTTGTTGATATGTATCTTTGCCGCATGACCCCATGCTGTTGACGCATGTCAGAATAGGACGTACTAAAGATTTATATAACACTACCTTAGAGGTAAGATTTAGTTGATTGCTAATTAGAAGGCTTTTAACTTTGCTCTGTGCACGTCCTTTTTAAAAGTGATTGTAGGGGTGGCTCCTCTTGTTTCTCCTACTTGACTCCAGCTCCATCTGTCTTCCGTTATTCGCTCCATCTGGTGTTAGTTTGCGGAGTTGGCCGTCGTCTGCTCCAATGTGTGTGTATGACTTGTTTACTTACATAACCACATGTTTGTTGTATAAACATGTGTGTTTTGTTTATACAATGTCCACGTGCTCGTAATACACGCTGGTCATTACGATATATTTGTGCTGTAAATTTCATTTATATTAACTAACTAACTAACTCTATGGCTTATGGAACTCGCAAGTTTATAGCCTTAGTAACAAACGTTCGCCATTGGATTCTATCCTGGGCAACATCAAGCCAATTTTCATCATGAACACTTCGAAGATCTCATTTAATATTGTCCTCCCAACGACGTCTCGGTCTTCCCAATGGTATCTTTTCATCCGGCCTTCCAACCAGGATAGAATATCTTCGTTTCTCCCCATCCGAGCTACATACCCTGCCCACCTTAGTCGTCACGATTTCATTATTCTTACAACATCAGGTGAATCGTACAGCCCGTGGAGTTTTTCATTATGCTGTCTCCTCCATTCTCCAGGCATCTCGTCCCGTTCCGGCCTGTATATCTTTCTCAAAGCCTTATTTTTAAACACATGCAATTTATGTTCATCTGCTATGGTCGTACTCCAACTTTCGCAACCGTAAAGTATTAGCCTACCGACAGAATAACAATTCTGTATATTTTCAATTTCAATTTCCTTGATATTAATCGTGATGTTAGAAGTTTTTGAACTGAATAGAAACATCTGTTTCCCGATACTAAGCGACGTTTTTATTTCTTCTATGACCTCATTTTTGCTTACTACATATGCTCCCAAAAGTATTTAAATTTGTTTACTTTCTCTATGATCTTATCCCTAATTATTATGTTTTCATTTCCATTATTCCTTCTGTTTCGGTTGTTATCATGTATTTTGTTTTATCTATATTTACCTGTAGACTTATCTCATCGCACGCTTCTACTAAGACAACGGTGTTGCTTTGTAGTGCATCTATATCGTCCCCTATTAAATCTACATCATCCGCGTATACAAACAGTTGATTCAAACCATTCAATGATAGTCCCTTTTTGTCCCCTTTAATTTTTAAAATCGCATATTCTAACGAGAAGTTAAACAGACAGTAGTGGTGACAAGGCATCACCTTGTTTCAATACGTTGCGAATCTTGAAACTATCAGACATATTATTATTCATCCGTATTCCGTACTCTGCTTATGGGGACGCTGAGACACATCTTCACTAGTTGAACCAGTTTTCTTGGAATTCCAAATCGTATCAGGATGCTGTATGCTTTTCCCTTTTGATAGAATCATATGTTTTCTTAATATCAATGAATAGCTGGTGAACTGTCCCATTGTATTCCCATTTCTTCTCCAAAATTTGTCTCAAGGCGAAAATCTGGTCCAACGTGGATCTATTTCTTCTAAATCCACATTGGTGATCTCCAATTATTTCATCTACGTATACGCTTAGACGTGTTAACAGAATATTACTTTATACCTTGTATCAGGTTGGAAGTAACGAGATTCCGCGATAATTATTACAGTCCGATTTATCGCCTTTTTTGTAAATCGGAACTATTATTGAGGTTTTTCATTCCTTTGGGAGCTCCTAATTTCTCCATATAGCACTTATCAATTTATGTAGTTCCTTGATTAGTGTCGTTCCTCCTGCCTTAGTTAATTCGTCCGGAATATTGTCTATTCCTGGTGATTTGAAATTTTTCAGTTTCTTTACCGACATTTCGATCTCGATCTCGCTAGTTATGGAATCCACGGTTCTGTGGTATGGATTTCAAATTTCTCTGTTTGTTCCCCGTTGTGTACATTAAGAAGTTTGTCGAAATAACTTTTCCACACATCGACAATTTTAGTCGGATGAAGATCTCAAAGTTCACTTCTAATAATTCCTAACCTCGGCTGGTAACCTTTTCTTAACAAGTTTACCCCTTTGTATAGATCTCGTATGTTATTTGTCTTCCCGTTTTCCTCTATCTCCTCAATCTTCTGCGTCAGACATTCTCGCTTCTCGTTTCTGAACCCTAGTGTGGCGTTTCGTTTCGCGTTACTGTAGTGGTTGGTATTTGCTTCGCTTTTATTACTTAGCCATCGTTGCCTTGCTTGTTTTCGTTCCTCATGAAGTTTAATGCATTCTTCATCAAACCAAGGCTTCTTTTTCTGTTGTTTCTTCTCACCTACACGTTCGTTCGCTGCGCTCTTACCTGTTTCACGAATTGCCTCCCACACCTTACTTACATTAATTTCATTATTAATATCATCATTATTATTACTCGAGTCGGCTAAGATTTCGAACCTACTTGAGAGTTCGAGTTGGTAATCTGCTTTTATGCGCGGATAATTTCGAATTTCAGTTGTTTTGACCCCTTGCTATCTCTGTTCGCGATGCATAACGTTTCCCTAACTTTTGTGATCACTAATTGATGGTCACTTTTCGCTCCTCCGTACGACCTAACGTCCATTATGTTGTTGTGTCTTCGTCTATCTACTAATACGTGATCAATCTGGTTGAGAGTTTTGCCGTCCGGAGATACCCATGTGTATTTGTGTATGTCTTTGTGTTCAAAGTACGTGCTCTTTACCAGTAGGTTTTTCGAAATCGCGAAAGATCTTTCTCCATTGTTGTTGGTGATTTCGTGAAGGCTGTATTTGCCTATAGTAGGTCTATATTTTTCTTCCCTCCCTACCTTTGCGTTGAAATCACCCAACACAATTTTCGAATTATACTTCGGTAATCGGCCAAACATCCGTTCTAGCTCATCGCAGAATATCTTTGTCGTTATCATTAGCCACCTCGGTCGGAGCATAGACATTTATTAAAATCGTGTTGCTCCATCGAGTAAGTATCGTAACGTGTGATAGTCTTTCGTTTACGATCTCTATATTCTGAACCGCCGGAGGGATACTGTTCTTAATGAGGAATCTTGTTCCGAAAGCGTGAGATTGCGTTCCCCCATAGGAAAAAGTGTACTTGCCCTGTCGGATGCTATCCTGACCCTCCCACTTGACTTCTTGTACCGCTAATATGTTCAGCTCGTACTTCTCGGTCTTGTGTGTCGCCACCTGAAGAGCTCCCGTTTTGTAAGACGATCGTACGTTACACGTTCCTTTTCTAAGGTCTTTCTTAATTGTTCTTGGAGCCTCCTGAAGCAGTCCCAGCCCGGAGATCCGAATGAGGGACTAGTTTACCTCCGGAATATTTTACCCCAGGAGAATCCATGAACCATATGTTACTATTTCTTCACATTATTTAGCGGTGTAGAGTTGTCAGCTCCACCACCTCGCAGTAAAGGCAGACATTCAAGATGTCGTCCTCTGTCCATCTCTGAGCCTTGCAGATGTCATTCATCTTCAACCTACGGGTGGTAATGGTGATGCTGCTTCCCTTCACCATGATATTTTTGTTCGTGGTTATCTTTCCCTAGCCTTTGCAGATCCCCCTACTAACTGCAAGACAGCCGATTTTTTTTGTGGCCTAACCCAATCCTCCTACAAATTTCTATGGGGGGAAAGAATAAAGTGTTTAGCAAACTGTCTCGTCGGGAATTTTCGCGGGAATTGTTCCCTACAAATAAACACCCAGGAATTTTACATCACTAAATAGCGGCCAACAGAAATAGAATTTCAAAACTACTTTTTCAAGTCGATGTGCAATATTTTTCTACACAAAGCAAGATATGCTTTTCTCACGCATACTTATTAAGTTGACTTTTGTCTAAGCATGAATAATTATTCACTTCGAAGGTTAAATAAAAAATACTTATCTTTAAATGATTTTGTTTACCTTACATATGAAAAATTCGAAGAGACTCCGGAACCTGTGGATCCACTCCTAAAAACATCACTGATTATTATAGTGGGAAATAAAATCCAAGCTCCATTCTCAGCCGAGGTAGATTTGTTTACCTAATTTTATCGCAATTTCCAAATGATATTGACAGGAAAGATATTTTATCACTCCACCAACATGTTTCATGATGTTTTATCACACATATTCATAATTGCGAATCGAATCTATAAATAATTTGTTATTTTTTCGATAACTATTTACAAATGGCAGCCGATGAAGCGAGAGAACAGTGATGAAATTTTGAACCGATAGCAATTGCACCAGTATGGTGCTGTAACAAATAAAAAGAATCCCTTTCGGTAGGCCTACAGGCTGAGGTAGACTCGAAGTTTTTTTATTTTCAAAAATTCAAATCTCGCCTTATATGAGAGCTATCGTTTATAGATTTGTTGATATTCGCTTTGCTTCGCTGGGAGCACTGCCCCCCAGACCCCTGTAGGGGGTTCGCCCCCGAACTTCAGTGTTCTTGAGAGGATGCGCCTCCTTTATCTTTACCAAAACGTCCCAGCAGCACTACACCACCATGGTGTCCATCTGCACCCTCCCACGGGGGGCTGCGCCCCCCCAAAGCGGAGGTTTGCCCCATTTATTGTAACCTATATCTTGGTCATACACATTCAAAGAAAATTTCGTTTCTCTACCTTCAATGATTTGGAAATTGGGTTTTTGGGGCGGCCATTTTTGGATCGAAGTTGACGACTTTTTGAAAGTTTTCTTATATTGTCGTAACCTACTTGTGATGGTATATATTCAAGTAAAATTTCATTTATCCAGATCAAAAGGTGTGCAAAATGGGATTTTGGGCAGTCATTTTGGATCCAAGATGGTGACTTTTCCCAAATGTTGTAAAATTTCCCTAAACTACTCGTCATAATTCACCTTTATGCCAAATTTTGTATCTCTAGCTCAAACGGTGTGGAAAATGAATATTTAGGTCCGCCATTTTGGATCGAAGATGGCGTCTTTGGATACATCATGTAATATTTTAGTAACATACAAGTGATAATGAACCGTGTTACCAAACTTAATTTTTCTAGCTGCAGCCGTTTAGGCTGTGTATTCTATACAAGAATGGGTTCGGCGGCCATTTTGGATCCAAGATACACTTGGATATCGTACCGATCTCAATAGGTAGCTATATCTATGCAATAGAATGTATTAAATTTTGCATGCGTAAGTCAGCTAGTGAATTATGTTGACAATCCGCTAATTGCGACATTTGTACGATCAGATACTATTTTTTAACTGATGAAGGGGAATCAAAACAACAGCAGAATCTCATGAAAATGAATAAAAAGAGAAGGGCTTAAGGTGGAATCGTGAAGAAAAGAAATGTGATCTGACATAGCGGTGTTCTTCCTGAATCCAGCCCTGCCTGTTGACATAATTTTGATTTTTTTAAATAAGAGTTTTGTTTATGGTCTTTAAGCATCTTTCGCTCACACCGGAACAAGATAATATAAGGGTTTAATTTGAGTACCATACCGGCATTAGCCTGTTTTGACTGAGGAAAACCACCGAAGAAACCCAGTTACCAGGTGTGCCGGTTAATAATTCTTATTTTTATTTCTTTTTTTAAAAAGAGAGATGGCGCTGGAAACAAGAGTTGGTTCGCAGTCTCATCTCTTATATCATTTTGCTGCTACGACAGTACCTTTCAAAACATCATTGATATTAAAACGATTTCGAGTTCGCGTCATATTGTTTTCGTGTGGTAAACATGTCGAGTTTCGAGCCAAATAAAAAGCATTTGCGGCACGTACTGCTTTTCTTGTTCAATCAAAAGAAAAACGCGAATAAAAGCCGTCGTATACTTGTGGAAACTTACGGTGACGCTTGTGTGCGTTGCAAGACGCTTGTGTGCGTTTCAAGACGCTTGTGTGCGTTGCAAGACGCTTGTGTGCGTTGCAAGACGCTTGTGTGCGTTGCAAGACACTTGTGTGCGTTGTATTAGATGATCAAAGGTGGTGATTTCGACTTGAAAGACAAATGAAACCCAGGTCAACAAAAAAAAAAAAAAAAATGAAGATGCCGAATTTGTTGGACATTATTGGACGAAGACGATATGCAAACTCAATAACAAATGGGAGAAATGTTGATTGTCGCTGGTCGTAGTGAATAGCTAAGTGAATAAGTCGACTTTTTTTTTTTTTGTAAAATTGAGATTTTACAGGAATAAGCTTTTTTTGGTTTGTTCTACATTGTGTAGAATTAGTTTATTCGAATTCCTAAAACTGAGGAACTTACTGCATGTGTTGATTTCAGTATATTCTGAATCACAGCACCATCAGAACTTTCACAGTGCTCTCCTGTAAATGTTACTTTTCCCGACTTAGCCGCTTATTCACTAAGACAAGCCGTTCCATTTGTGATTGTCTGCATGCCATGGGAAAGATCCAAAAGGCAGGAAAATGGGTACCACATCAGCTCAACGACAGACGGATGGCAAAGCGAAAAACGGTGTGCGAAGTTTTGCTTTCTCGGCATGAAAGAAAGACTTTTTTTTGCATCGGATCGTTCCTGGAGATGAAAAATGGATATATTTCGATAATCCAAAATGCAGAAAATCATGGGTTGACCCAGGACAACCATCAACATCGACGGCAAGACCGAATCGCTTTGGAAAGAAGACATGGACGAACCCTACACCTAATCTTCTCAAATTTATCAACCATAGAAGTTAATAGAGAGAACTATCCTATTCTAAAAGAGGATGAATTTCACCCAGCTTTATTCATTACTCTTAAATGCAATAGTGTAACCAATTCGAAATCTAAACGTAAATATTGCGCAAGGAAACAAAGAAAGAAATTGCTAATGCACATAACTTGTATATATTAAACATCGAAAATCAAGTCACTCCTGATCCAAGTCAATTTTGAAATTTCGCAAAAAGCAAATCATCCTACCAGTCCGGTTTCATTTAATGGCATGCTAATCGATGATAATGAGGATATATCTAACACTTTTGCTTCCCATTTTCGGTCCATATACAGAGAAAGTTGCACTGAATTCAAAACAATGGAAATGGGAGATTCTCTGTATTCAAGTAATAGACTTGACAATCTGTCGATTTCTCAGATAGGTATGAAAGAGGTAGAAGTGGCAATAAAGAAGTTAAAACCTAAAAAGGTAACTGGTCCAGATGGCGTGCCCCCTTATATAGTGAAAGGATGTGCGGAACTATTGAAATATCCGTTATACATAATATTCAATCTTTCATTATGCACATGCATATTTCCACAACAGTATGCCCAATACCGAAATCCAGTAATTCAAAAGAAATGGAAAATCATAAACCAATAACAATTCTTTCGGCGTTCGCTAAAGTTTTTGAAAATTGTCTCTATCACCGTATAACTCACGTTAGACCAGTAATATCAAACTCTCAGCATGGATTTATGAAGAACAAATCAACGTCTACAAATTTAGTAATAATCACGGATTTTATAGCTAAAACATTAGATAGGGGTGGTCAGGTTGATGTTATATATACTGATTTTGCCAAAACATTTGACACAGTAGACCACTGAATATTACTTGCCAAACTTAAGCACTTCAATTTTACGAAAAACCTAGTCAAACTTCTTTCATCTTACTTACAACACCGTGAACAATCCGTTCTTTACAGAGAATTTGTATCAAAGGAATATGAAATGACATCAGGAATACCTCAGGGTTCAAATTTAGGCCCGTTACTACTTTTATTATTCATAAATGACCTCCCTGATTGTATAGTAAACTCTGAGAAACTATTACATGCAGACGATCTTAAAATATTTTCTAAAGTTGAATCAACTAAAGATTGTTATCAATTACAAGTTGATTTAGATAGTATACATAGGTGGTGTCAATTACAGGTGGTGTCACAGAAATAAACTAGACTTGAATATCAAAAAATGCACTTCGATTACATTTACTAGACGACAAAAATTTATTAAGTTTCCTTACTCAATCAATAACACTGTTTTACCAAGACCAGAAATAATAAAAGATCTTTGGGTTGTCTTTGACTCTAAACTAACGTTTAATTGTCATGTAAACAATATAACAGAATCGTTCAGAATTCGAGGATTAATTTATAGAACAGCAAGGGACTTCAGAATGACTAGTATATACCAAAAGTTATATTATTCATTGGTTCGACCCAAACTTGAATATGCATCCATCATCTGGAATCCCACCACTCAAATTAATTGTCAGAAAATAGAAAAAATTCGATCTAAATTCCTCAGACTCCTAACGTACGAAACAACTGGCTTTTATCCTAAATTTGAGCATTATGTAAACCTAATTCAGAATTTTGAACTCCTTACGCTGGAGAACAGGAGAATCACAATTGACTCACTCTTTCTTTATAAATTAATTCATAACTGCGTAGATAGTATAGACTTACTCTCTGAAATCCAATTTCGGATACCGGATACCAGAACCCGAATGGATAACGAAGGCCTTTTCCATTGTAGGAAAGCGCAAACTGAGATTCTGAAAAAGTCACCCATTTGGAGAATGTGCTTTTCGTACAATAAATTATGTGGAATGAAAAACGACGTAGACATATGTGATCAAAGCCAAAGAAGTTTTCAGAATAATTTAATAAAATTATTCTAAAGCAAGCAAAATTACTATACTAAGATCTAGTTTATAAACATGGGATGACTAAAAAAAAAAAAAAAACTTACGATGGGCACATACAAACCTAAAAGGGAATTATAAAACATTTAATTATATTTGTATTATCAGTCTTATCTTATTCTTATATCTATATTTGTATATTTACTTTGTGTTTTTACAGTGTATAGTATTAACTTACATATATCACGTATGCATTACTACTGCACTTGAAATAGCTATGTTAATTTTAAATTTGACTTTATATTGTGATGTATTTCTCTTGTGTTTAGTATATATTGTGTTTATATTTTGTTGATACTATTGACAGTATGGATTGATTATATTTTACTAACCATTCCTGGTAATACAAAAAACTAGATTCTAATTTACTTTTTACAGAATACCATAACTGGGCATACGTCCGTTGTATTCCTCCTAAATAAATAAATGCTGTGCATTTGGTGGGATCAGAAGGGTGTAGTGCATCATGAGCTTCTAAAGCCAGGTGAAAAAGTTTATACCGTTTTTTACCGTCAACAAATGATCAATTTGAAACATGCATTGATCGAAAAGCGACCAGAATGGGCTACAAGACACGGCAAAGTTATTTTGCAGCACGACAACGCCCCATCGCAAACAAAGAAAGCGGCCATAGACACCATTCTTGCACTTGGCTGGGAACTCTTGTCCCACCCGCCGTACTCAGCAGATTTGGCCTCTTCCGACTACCACTTGTTTTCATTGACGTCTCACGCACTTTCCGGTATCCACAAATTGCCAGAGAGATGGAGAAAATGTGTGACTATCGATGACCTATATATACTCTCAGTAAACCACTATGTACCTTCCTCCCTTGTCAAAAAATAAGAATTATTAACCGGCATACCTGGTAGAATGTTCATCGCTCGCTTGTAGGCCAGGACCTTAGGAAAGCAAAGACAACGCTCTATCAACTGAACTACGGCCGCTCGGTTGGTAACTTAATTATGTCTCCGTCGTTTGTTCGTATAGTGTTTCATATGAATAAACATATCACTCAACTCAGATGCATGGGGTCCCGTGGTTCGATCGCGGCTAGTGCCATGTGGGCTTTGTGGTGTGCGTGAGTTTTCTCGGGATTCTCCCGTTTCCTCAGACCTTTCTTCATTCCATCAGTTCTCCCATCATCATCCATTCGTCTTGAGCCAAAGCTGCCTAACGTTCTTAAATAAAATTCAATTAAATCAACGGGCATCCATGTCAGTGAAGTACCGACGGTACTTATCATTTGCTTTAATTTCCATGTTCAAGAATAATATCACTTCGATTCGCGTAAATTTCCCGAAGAATTTCGCGTTGTTTTCACAACTATTCGAATTGGACTCGGAAATTTTCTATACTAATGTCTTCACTCTTTCATTCTTGTTTCTTAATGCCTTTTATTTCTTAATATTTTTATGAAAAAAATTCATGATATAACTTTCTTGTTTTCGCATGTTGAAGTGTCAAAAGAGTTCCAATATTGAACGAGAAAAAAAAAACGTGGAAGAAATATTCGCGACAAATTTTATGATGATTATAAATGCCACAAAAATATAAACATATCCTAAGTGTACATGCAACCCGCAGTCATGCAGTCAAAGTTGTATTGCCTATATCACAGGGTATTCTGTTTAGGACTTAAAAGCGCAAACGAAAAGACAAGGAAATAAGAAGGAAACATTAAAGCAAAATGAAATTTGAGAGAAAGGAAGGAAAGAAGAAACTGATGCAGAAGAAGAGAAGAAAATGGACATCTAGAAAGAAGGAGAAGAAATGTGGAAACACAAGAAACTACGTGTAAAGGTCACTTGTCCAGCATACCAAAACCAGGAAACCGTTAGAACATTCCCATAAACAAACACAGAAGCAGCTAGCTATACGTTTCACAAAATATCATGGAAACATAAATTACAGAACAGTAAACAGAAGTAAAAAGAAGAAGATGGAAAACTTCCATTCAGGGGCGTACGTATGGTACAAGAAGCCTCCACGCCGTTTTTTGAACCCAATGCAACACGCGGAGTCCATCATTTTCGTAAATGTTTAATGTCACGAAGAAAGAACTAGAGATACAACGACAGAGAAAGAGAAAGAGGGAGAGAACGAGACAGACAAAGAAAGAAAGAAAGGAAGAAAACGTTGATGTAAGAGAGAAATAGAAACGTTAACAGAAAAAAGAAAATTTCATTCCTGCTTTCTTCTGGGCTTGGTTTGTTGTGGAGAGTGACAATTTTCTCTCCAGGACCATCAATGGTACTAAGGAGTATGAGGTAAAAGGGTGAAAAAGCGTGTCCATATTGAATTATATGAGAATTAGACAGTCCTCGACTGTACTACGCGGAGCGACCGAGTAAGAAAGACAGAGGAGAAAGTTGTCTGAAAACTTTCCACGCAGAAAAGAAGAAAAAGAATCATTTTTATTTCCGGTCTACCACTTTCCCCAACATCCCAAGGGTTACCACTCCCTGCGTACCTCGCTCTTACAAATGTACAACCCCGAATTTTTGAGTGAAATATGGAAAAGGTTCCAATGATACATAACTCAACGTTATCTCGACATATGACCGACCTGGCTCAACATCATCTTTTCTCCGTCATACTCCCCCGTGAAGAGGTAAATCACGTCCAACCTCCCACTCTCTCTACTACCAACCCAACCCCTATTTGATGCCAGATTGCCCCCCTACCTTTGACGGTTATATTAATAATGCAGCAGCATGCATTTCTAGGATGATTTACACCTCCACAAGCCCTCGTCTGTTCCTCTCCATAAAAAGTTAACTCAGTCGCCGTCCATCATTGCTACATCACGCTCTGTAGCACTCTCGGATCATGGATTATGGAAACGACAGGCCAGTCGTATCTTACCAGTAACCACTTTTCTGATTTGACAGTAATAGACCCTGCCAAAGAGCAAAAATTGGACTAATATTGAGAAATAAATTTACGAATTTACACAGAAAGGGAAGTATAGTAACCTATCACCGTAAACATGGAATAAAGCACGATGTATAACAGAAGTAGCTCATACGACAAAAACATTACTCACTGGGATTAGCAATATTAAACTGTGCCATTGCGGTGGGGTGGGGGTGGGGGGTATGATCGCTGCCTGGTTGTAATCAATGGCTGTCAGTTTCTACCCAGTGAAGACATATTCAGAATCCACTTTATTTAAACTGTTACGTCCAGTTCTTCGGGTATCATCTTCATCTAATTCAAGGCAATGGCACACCACCATCGTTTCACTTTGTCATGGATACCTTGTCAGGTTTCCCAATGTTTTGTGTTAGTTCGAATTCTACTGATATTTTTAATTTCAGTTGCGAGTGGGGGAAGAAGTATCTCCAAAACTGAAATTGATCAGATCCTATTTGAGATGAACCATATCTCAAGAACGTTCAGCTAACCTAGTCACTATGGCCATTAAAAAATCATTTACTGAATTCGTTAGATTAAAACAATATTTTAAGGAAATTCGCAAAACTGACGGCAAGAAAAGATAGTTTTTGAAAGTTGAAATTAACAGTTATACATTTTCCTTAAATTGAATCTACAAGTTCATAGACTTTTCTA
The DNA here is from genome assembly GCA_022664845.1 of Lepisma saccharinum. Taxonomy (NCBI): domain Eukaryota; kingdom Metazoa; phylum Arthropoda; class Insecta; order Zygentoma; family Lepismatidae; genus Lepisma; species Lepisma saccharinum. The sequence continues at coordinate 16,728 of JAGDQP010022194.1, forward strand.
ACAAGTTAAAGAGTATTTATTGAATGCTAGTAAATCTTCCTATATATTACGTTTTGGACATATTTACAATTCTAACAGCAAATCATGATTTGAACACTTTTTTTTTTTTTTTTTTTTACGTTTTAAAAGCATTTTCAATTCAGTTTATTTACATTCTGTACTTGTATATAAGCGTCTGGCGTGTGTCAGATTCCTCACAATTTCTCCATACTTTTGTCAATAAACTAAATGTACAACAGACACCTTTTCCTATTGTTGGTATTGTCAATTTCTATAACAATGCCTGAATAAGTAAACTGTAAGGTAATATTCCTAGCAAGTGTTGATAAAATTGACAAGAACATTAGAAAATGGAAGTTCGTTAATATCTGAGAGAATCTGATCCGAACTAATTTGGGACCGATGGCGTCCGAAAAACCGATATACAACACTAAATATGGAGAAATAAAGTTAACCTACCCATCTAATCTTGCGATAAATTTGGTTTTAATAGTTTAAGAATAATAAAACAGAACTGTTAAAGGACTCAAAAGAAGATTTACTATATTCGTAAACACAAATAAGTACTAACATATTGCACATACTACGGTACGTAATAAAGAAAATTTAGTTTGAATCATTATAACATACAGGAAAAAAAGAACAGTGGAAGTTTGAAATAGTTTATTTCTTCACTTTTTCGTTTATGCCTTGGAACTTTTCGGATAACCGATATCCGATGCTCTACTGTACTAAAATTACGGAAGGTCTTTTCACGAAAGTTATCAATGAAGACGTGATCAAAGGGGAAAGAAAGGGGGCGCCAAAATTGATCTTCGCTTGTAGTCAAATATACCCTTCGGTCGACCCTGCTAAAAGCTACACATAAATTTAAATTCAAATGAATGGGTCCTAAAAAATAAACACGCAGAAGATAAAAAGAAAAAAAAAACATTTGTATGTAGAATTATAAGCCTTCAAAATGTGAACGTGAAGGAGAACTTCAAAGTTTTGTCTTCATAAATTACGTGGTAAGAAAACATTCAGGAGCAGGAGAAAATTAACACAGTTAAGAAGCAAATGAAACACAAAAAGTAGGCAATATTATGGTCTAAAAATAGAAAATATTTCAGCAAGATCATTGGAGACAATTCGTAAATGTGTTCAGATAATGGTAAATTTGCTACTCTCTTTCCAAGTGTAATGTGAAAGTGTGCTTGCGCTACAGCTTGCAAAACTTTGAAAATACTAATATATTTCGTTCCAAATATTAAAGAAAATTTACACACAACTCCACTGCCACCTATGTGAAACCGCATTAGCGAAAAATACTCAAAAAATCTTTTTCTCAATTTTTGTTTTGACAATTCCAAATATTTTCTCCGTTACTGTTTGTTGAATCTGAATTTATTTATGGCCTTTAGCCATCTAAGTCTCAGACCGGGATAGGGGCGGAGAAAAGATGTTGGAAAATAGTCGGCCAGGACCAATTTTATAGGTACCATTCTGGCATTTGACTGGTGTGACAAAAAAACAACTTGGAAATCATTACCATATGCAGTGAACGTTCTAATCTTTCGTTGATAAATCTTCTTGTCTTTAAGAAACGAAGGGTCAATATCAGACTCATGTACTCCAGGTCCTCTGATGCACTTCCTGCATTCATCAAATATAATAGGAAATGAAACTAACAAGTTCGATTTGCTAACTTCTTATATTCCATGCTAAACAGATCGCTGTCACTATGACTTAGGTTTACCAAAATTTACCTATTTTCACCAGGCGAATTCCGGGATGGTACCTAGACAAAGACTCTTGCCACTACCTTATCCTTCCTTGCTTCCAGATACTCACCAAGGTATATGTGACAAGCTTCAGCCATAGCTATTTGAATGGCTCACAAGAGCAAATAACAAGCAAACTTGTGGCATAAACTTAGCGTGGACATCATGACAATGTATCGAATTGCGTAAGGTAGACCGGTCAGCCCCTTCGATCAAGGGGTTGACAAAAATAGTTCAATACGATCGTGATTTGCGATATATTTTTTTTTCAGTCTGCACTCTATTGACTGAAGTACCATTTGTGAGAAAATTTCACAAGTGATGACGGTTTTGTCCTGCTATTTCTTCTAATCGATATAGTCTCAGACTACCCTATAGTAAAAGCTTGCGTGAACTATTTTAATGGAAAGTCTAACCAAACGAAAAGAACCTGCCACATTTAGAGTAAAAACACTTGATAAATTGAGATCACGGAACTCAACTTGCTTTGGCTGAGAAACTGGCTTGCTGATAGACCGATGGACTGACTACGTAGCCGGCGATGGACAGACAGACCAGACTGATGGACAAACAGTTGCGCTGAATGACATCTGATGGTCTACACATTTTTTATTTTTCTTTAAAAAAAAAGCTCTGAGCTGATTTGTTAGCGAGACACTATACCACTTCCATTAAACCATTTTCAATCAGTTTCAGCTTTCTGTTTGCAATGGTAAAACGTGATTTCTGGTATTGTACTGAAATCACATTAACCTAACAATAATCTCTCATAAAAGACTCGACCCTCTTTTCAGCTCAGCAATGAAGCAAAAGGTTTACTTTACCGTTCTATTTTGTTCCATGACGCGAAGCTGGGGAAGCAAAACAAATAAATCATTGCTTGCTGAAAGAGAATTTGTTGACCGTGGCCTTGAATGCAGCTTGCCAGCGGCTTTATCTGCCTCGATGTGGTATTTTCCCTCTTTCGAAAAAGTTTTTTTTTTTAAAGAAAAAAAAAAACGTGTAAACATTTACTATCCAGCCAATCAATTCCGCTTCTCGTTGCGAAGTTAGTCTACAGATGTCACTACTGCGCAACGGTTGGAGAACAGAAACTCTAGATAGTACGGTTTTGTTGCCAACAGATGGCAGGAGGATCACAAAAGCGGCAATATTCTGGAGATGGTTCTGACATTGATCCATCGTTGTTGTGAAGGGGGTGAAATCACGCTTGGGCAGCAATTCTATTTTTTTTTCACCCTTTGTCCGAGGTCACAATAAATTAAAGTAATTTCTGCAATTTCAAACAAAAATAATTAAAAATTATAATCATTCGGAAATCAAAATTTTGTGAAAACAACAACATACATTTATTATTTAACTTTAAACTTAGGGTGGACGCAATGACAACATTAAAAAGTAAAAAAAAAAAAGTTAAAAACGTTTGACCGTCAATTTGCCCATTGGTATGCATACCCGAAGTAAAATTGAAACTAACCCACATTGCATGCAAACTGATGAGAAGCTCAATTTACTTGTGTAGTTTCGATTGGTGTAACAAGGTTGATTCAAGTTTGATTTAAGCTGACAGTTGTATCAGAGAGAAATTACTTAAGTCATTTCTCTCTGGTTGTGTCGATATATTTGGCCGCTAGCGTCATAGCATACCTGTTTCACGCTTATTGTAAGAAGCTTGATATGGCAAGCTTGCATTAAGCTTGTCAGGGGCCAACAAGTAAGTTTGATTCAAGCTTTAGACTCGCCATGACAAGCTTAACGTAACATTTACACTCGACATGGCAAGATAAAAAAATGTTTGAATCAAGTCTACTCTGCTATCAGGGAATAGTGAAAATCTGAGTGGAATATGTCCAATGTCATACAAGTTCATATAATAGAAACATTTCAGGAGAAAAAGGACGTCTATAACCAGATTGTATGGAGGTCCCTTAAACCGAATCTGAAGCCAGTTTGTTTCTATCTGCTATCGTTTAGGTGTTAGCCTGCGTTATAGACGAAAAACAAAAAATAAAAAGAGGGCTAATCACTTGACACGATACAATTTTATGCTAGGTTGCCAACACTGCTCATTCGGTATTATTGTTTACAATATTTAACACACACTGTCACTAAACAGCATTAACGAACAAAGCACTTTCTACTACCATTCCGACTGATGGCATCATTCCTTCAATTTGTATTATCCTCTTTCTTATGTAACCAGATGTACTATTAATGAATGCCGGATTCATAACATTGAAGGATACATACTAAATTAGCGGAATTCAGTGAACAATTCGCTAATAGCTTCAATGTATTACAGATCAGATTAATGTTTCAGTATTCCTAAAACCTTATAAAAAGGGTCTATAATATCGAGTTGCCCTCGTATTATTTTTTCATTAATTCCTTATAGAATTTATTCTCCTCTGTCTACTCGCACATGTAGGTTTTCACCTCCTGGACCAGTGTAGTTCCCTATTCTGTAGAAAGTTTCTTACACGTCTGCACCTTTCAAGAATGATATTATTCTAAGTTAGTTTACATAATTATATTTCAGTCCTAATGGTCGTAGTTCCTCCTTCATTTTATTATAAGTAGTGACTATTTCTGAAATAACTGGGGGAATTATTGTCACCTTCCTTTTCGTGTCTTCAACTTAGGCCATTGCAGACACCTTCCCGTATCCTTTTCCCTCTCTTATCCCAGCCTGAGCCTTAGATGCCTAAAAGCCATCAATAAAATTCAACTTCAAATTCAAACTCAACATGTAGATGTTCAAAATGAAAACTGGCTTGATGTTGCCCAGAATAGAATCCAATGGCGAACGTTTGTTACTGCGGCAATGAACATGCGAATTCCTTAGGTCATAGAATGAGTTTATTATTATTATTATTATTATTATTATTATTATTATTATTATTATT
>JAGDQP010022195.1:0-18945 GCA_022664845.1 Lepisma saccharinum
CAGGTTTGTATGCTACTGGGGAGGTCTCTAAGAAATTATAGAAAATTTAAGAAATGAGAGTCAGAGTGCAGTTTAAAGTTCAATTCATAGCACTACATTATATACTCTATTTATTGTCGGAAGGCATTCTAAACTCAACTGAAAATTGTTGTAAACTGCATTATTACCTGTCCGAAATAAAATCTCGCCTGACCAAAACATTTAGGGGTCAACTCAAAACTAACCCCAAATTTTAAACATCATTTACCTTTACTAGCCAAAAAAATGAAAGTGGCTATCCTAACCTGCCCAAATAGAGTTCTTACTAGTTCAAGTGAAATCACCCTTGCCCAAGTTTCAGTGGCGTATCGTTAACATGGCGTTTCCACGTTTTGGACACCCCTATCTCCTTTATTTCAATAGCCCAAAAGATGAAAGTGACTAGCCCAACCACCGCAAATTGAGTTCTAACTGGCCCAAAGAAAATCTCGGCTAGACCAAATTTTTAAGGGGCTAGCGTAAAGTTAGCCCCCAAAATTTTGGACAAGCCTATCTCCTTCATTTGACTAGCCCAAAAGCTAAAAGTTGCTAGCCCAACCAGCCCAAAGTGAGTTCTACCCAGCCCAAGTGAAATCTCGGCTAGCCCAAACATTTGGGGCTAGCGTGAAGTTAGCCCCCCAAATTTAGGACACCCCTATCTCCTTTATTTGACTAGCCCAAAAGCTAAAAGTTGCTTGCCCAAGCAACCCAAAATGAGTACTACTTGACCCAAGGAAAATCTCGGCTGGCCCAAATATTTGGGGGGCCAACTTCACACACGCTTACGATGATAACAAACCGGAAGTAGTCACCAGACTGAGAACAGGCTTGCCAGTGTTTCCTGCTATGTTGTTCCGTCAGGTAGGAAGCGTGTCATACTGCAATGTCCAATAACTAAATAATGAAAATACTTCTTCTTTTCACGCTAACTCCTTAATAAAGCACCGTATTAAATTACAATTTGGCCGATTACTTAATTCATGTAGAGAGCAATTCACTATATGTGAGCGTCTCCAAGGTCATGGGTTAAATTTCCACCTATGGCATGGTTGTTTGTGGATTTTAACAAGCATTGCACTCGTATAACGTGACGAATCCAAGTCCATAGTTCCTAAAATGGCCCATACAAAATAAAGTTTACTTAAGTTTTAAAGCAACTACTAGAGAACTGATTGATTAACACTGTAGAAACAGTTTTACTTGTTTCACACTTTTAAATTAATTAATTATGAAGCTTTTGACTTCCTCAAATTTTAGCCAATATTCTTTGGAAGTACAGTTTGGGAAAGAATGGGGAAGAAAGCGAACTGGGCCTTCATTTAAGGCACCATTCTAATATTTACATACTAGAAACGGAGGGAAGCTCGAGAATGAGTCCAGGATACGAAATCACAGGATACAGAAGGATTTCCACTTCACGAAAGCTTTTCGAATACGACCCCCTTCCCCCGACAGTTAGCCTTATTTGTATTAACAATGAGAGCATCTTGTTATCCTTATAAATGCTTATTCCGAAGTAGTTCGGATACAATAGTATATTACGATTGACGAGTCCGATTTCAGTTGTAACGTCTGTTCAATTTTGTATTAACTTTTATTTTGTTCAATTCATTTAGATTTCTTGTTAATGCAAGCAAGAAAACTGTTGATCCAGTTTAAAGTGCGTACGTTGTGTGACGTTCCTCAATAAACACAAAACCGGGAATGGTAGTTGAGAAGGGTGGCAGTGAAAGTCTGAAATGAGGCAACGTCCTAACATTTATTTAGCGAGACAAGTACAATTTAATGCATAGGCCTACATGTTGGCCTTAAATTATAGTTATTGGTATAAGAATATAAGCTTAACGTAGTGTAAAGGATATATATCGATAATTACAACAATTGAAGGCTATATAATTTAAGTTGTACAAAGCAGCGGAGACGTATTTAGGGGGGGGGGGGGTGCGGGGGGGCCGGACCCCCAAGACTCGTGGAAAATAGTATAGCTTCAGGGGTGATTATATATATTTAATATACATTTCATACCCAGACACACATACCCAGAAGCCCTCGGACCCTCCGAAAAACAACTTCTGGATACGTGCCTGCAAAGCAACAAATTGTGTTTTATGTCCACGAACGTCTTGTAGTTTGAGCACTGAAATACTAATTGTCCACTGATCCATCCAAGCACATAAAAATCAGAACTACTGGCAGCTAAAAATTGGAAATACAGTACTGACGTAAAAAAGAATGCTAGGCGCCAGAGTCGTATTTCAAGTCCCCATGGCGACCTGGTGCTCGGAATTTTTCGATCCCTGCGGTAGTATTTTAATACTGTTTTCTGAAGCAATGAATAACTGTTCTTATCAAAACCGTATATACAGCCATAGAATTGTATAATGTATACAATTCAGCTCGTATAACTTTTGGTCTCAACTGCATAAATTCACAACCACTTGCAACCCTTCGTCTCACGCAGCCACTTTCCAGCAGAAAGCTGGAGCAACGTTGTCATATGTTTAAAGGGTGAGTTCTTGCCCAAAAAAATCTGGGATGTGTTTGCTATTGTGAAATAGAAGAATAGTTAGAACACCTATGAAATAAAGTGAAAGTTAAATAAGAACACCGGAACCGAACGCATTTCTAAATCAGACTTGCTGTTGTCAAGTAAGTTCGGCATCTAAGGGCGCGCTATTGCCAAACCTATGTGGCCACAACAAGGATGGAGGTAACGACACTTCCTTTTAGAAGCAAGGGAGCGAGTGATGTTTGTCGTGTATTAGTGTTTACTGTTTGGTTTGTTATTTTGTGGCTAATTAAATTGTGTAGCGTGTGTTGTTGTCATTGATACCTGTGACTTCTTGTGTATGCTTTTCAAAAAATAAATATTAATTGCAGTTACTAACTTGTGTTTTGATGCGTTTGCTCGATAGCAATGCCTACACTCTCCGCAGAATGCTGTACCTACGATTTATTATTATTATCATTAGGACTATTATTATAGTAGTAGTAGTTAGCATTCGGGAGGTTCTGGGACCGATCCCAGCTCAATGACGGATCCAGCTAAGGGGTGCCTCTCTCTCAAGGGAAAATAATGTATTTATATAGAATTATTTTAACAATTTATCTAAGAAAAATTTCGATTTTCTTTCCCGACAAATATGAATTTTGGGGGATACTGGTGTTACATTCCAGCAATAAGAGGGGATATACGATAAATTTACACTTGAAAAAATCATTTAGCCGTAATATATCGAAAATATATCTCTTTCATTCCAGTTGCGCCTGTCCCCACACGAAAATCCTGATTCGCCACTGTCCCAGCTGCCGATCATCCTAGCAAGTTTTATCCTCAGTCACACTAGGCCAATGCCGGGATGGTACCTACAAAAGAGGACCTGGCCGTCTACCTTTCCCAATCCTCTACCTATCATATCCGGCCTGAGCCTCAGATGCCTAAAAATCTTAAAAGACATTAAAATGCATAATAATAATAATTATTATTATTATTTTATTTTGTTGTAATATACGGCACGTATAAAATCTTTTAACCTGTTATAAATGTAAATATTAATGTACCCATTTTTTCCACTTTACAAAATATCAATATTTATAGCCGTATTACATTTTTGTATCTGGTTCTACAAACATAGCTGCTGCATGAATGTTTTCCCGTTCTTAAGAAACGATCATTTGATAACACAGGCTATTTTCAATAGAACAGCATCTCGTCAAGCGGAAAATTAGTCCGTTCGTACATAAGATTTTGCTGTTATTAATTTATTTTATCTTAAGAGAAATTAGTAAGCGAAAGTATTCTTCTATCACAGTACTGGCTCCTCCGCTAGGTACATGTTGTACTAGTGGCAACATCGCACTGCGCAACTCCAGCTGCAGCATTCCTTCCGGTTTGTTCCTAAGCTAGCATGAATTTCAGTATAGTTATTGTCGGAAATTTTTAAATAACCCCAAAACAGAAGCTAATTACGCATTGTACTAATGACCTTTTTTATTTCTTTATGTAAACATGGATCAGTCGTATACCTTTTAATAATCGATTGCATTAATTAAAATAAATCCACGATACGTTTTAATTTTTACCATCGGATATGACGTATTCGCGGAATTGCTCTATCATAATTAAAATACAGGACCTCACCATAGTTATATCCACTTTAGACATTTTTCAAAACTGGAAAGGAAACTAGACGAGTGGAAGGACAGCAGAAGGAAGAAAATCAAGAAAGAAGAATATGTGAATTGTTTAGAAGATAGAGTGACACCGAAAGGATTAGTAGTGCAAAAGAAAGATGTATTGCGTAATAAACGAGATGGCATAAACTGTTAGTGGATTTGCAGAAATAACTTACATGGAATGAGATCAGGAAGAAAAAATAGATAGGCAGGCTTAGTAAACTGAATGAGAAATTTAAGGAAGAAATAGAAGAAGATTTGAGTGTTTCTACCATGGATATGACTCTTGCAGCACTACGAGAATGGGAAGGAGTGCTTAGAGAAAACGTGAGACATAGGTTTAAGGAAAAGGGAAAAAGATTACTTAAAAGAAAGAAGAGGAAGATTTTGGAAGAAGAGTGCTAATGTTATTTGAAGGTGAGACGAAAAAGGAGGAAGAAAAATTTCAATGTTTACGATACTAGTACAAAGTGACAAAGAATCAGGTTGATACTGATTTGATGGTCTGCGGTATAGAGAAAGCCCTGATGGAGAATGAAGATAAAGAAGTAAGGAAGAGGACAAAGAAGAAGGTGGCAGCTTTGATCAAGAGTGTATCTAGGAGAAACAGACCCAATATTACTGAAGAGGAAAGGAAAGGAATGATAAGAACTACAAGAAGAAAAGACGTCGTGGTAGAACAAGCAGATAAAAGGGGTGCTGTGTTAGTGATTATTGAACAGTGGAATGGAAGAAAACCAGAGGAACAAAAGGATGATGCATATGAAGAAATAGGAGAAAAAAATGAAGAAGAGACAAGGAAAGACATAATGGAAGAATGCAAGATGAGAAGATTCAAAAAACTTGTAGACAAAGAAGGCAGATTACAGACGATGAAAGGTTTCCCGAAGATTCATAAGGAGTTGAAGCTGAGGCCGGTTCTGGACTGTAGAAGCAACATCCTACAGAGGTTGAAAAGAAAATTGAGAGATAGATTATTCGATAAGAGAATGTTAAGAAAATAGAAGAATGTTGTATATTGCTGAGGTGGTGAAGTTAATAGAAGAATTAGGGCAGAAGAGGAAAGGTACTGTGTTGTTCAGTGTTAATGTAAAAAACATGTTTCCAAATCTACGAAGAGAGGAACAATTGAGTATAGTGAACAAAGAAATGGGACGGAAAGTAGTAGAAGGGTAGGAGAAGAAGGCTCTGATATGGTATGGGAAATTCGTTTTGTAAGATAGGTGACAAGATAGTGCGTGCGAATGAATGTTTCAGTATAAGATGTTGTATAAGCCTAGTGATAGCAGATTTTGATATGGATGATTGGGAAAAGATGGTGATGGAGAAAGGGAAGGACAGCATACTACTGTTTTATAGATGCATAGATGATTCTCATGGTACATGGAGAGGTTCGAGAAAGCATTAGATTTATTCATTAGAGAGCTCATTGATAAACGCAAGGGGGTATTTTAAAAAAAGTGATATGGGGCGGAAAGCTTTAAATTCCTTGGATATAAGCACTGAGAAAGCGACAGTTTGTTACCTCTTGGTTCCAGAAGAAATTGTGCAGAATGCACAAGAGGAGTGATATTGAAGAAGTGAACAAAAATTCTTAAGGAACGTGGAAGAAACAATAGAGAATACTTAATGCGGGAGGGGGTCAGTAAAAGATAGATGTGAAAAGGTTCTGGGAACAGTTAAAGGAAAATTGATATACTGAGGGTCATAGAAGAATGATCAGGAAGGTAAAATGGCACAAAAATTAGAAGGAGGGCGAAGGAAAAAAAGTGAAAAGATTTTATGGTTTCGGGTAAGAGTGCGGGAAGAATTATCGAGAAATTCAAACGGCTTTTGGGAAAGGTAGGAGTGAAAACGTACAGGGAAGGAGGAAATAATCTTCTCAGGACTTAGTGAGAAACACAAAGAAAGGTGTTATAAAGCAGGAAAGAACAAAGGGGAGTGGTGTACAATTCATTTATGAGCTGTGAGGCTGGTTTGTAGGAGAGATGAAAGAAATCACAGGCGAGGTTTAAGAAACGCAAGGGTGAAGTCTGATTAAAAGGGATAGGAGCGCTATTTACCATCATGTCCACGAAGAATCGCATGATATATACTGGAAAGAGGTAGCGATATTAGAACAAGACGAAATAATATTGGTTAGGATGTGGAGAAAGAAGAATAACAGAAATGGTAGATAAAGCGATCAATTGAAACGGGGAGGTGAAGCGATGAATGGTGGATGGGTTTATAAGTGAGGAATAGGAAGTCATACTTGCCAGAGAAGAGAAGAGAAAATATTCGAGAAGATAAAGTACTATTGTAAAAGATTCCCTTTTGTTATTTGTTTGTCAAGATTTCATTTTGTTATTTATTTATATTTTTAATTATCTACCAATTTTATTAGAGATGGGTTCACGATACTGTCGATACCTCGATACTACCGATACTTGCAAAGTATCAGTATGGGTCGACACCTCCATTAATGGAGTCGATCCTTTTTGAATACTTCGATATTTTTTTAGATTAATATCTTCCTCTGAAAATAACCTCATGGTAGAACGTTACGTCTATAACTTACATTTTAAAGGATCTTGAATTTAAATTTTATTTATGACTTTTAGGCATGTATGACTCAGGACAGAGTTAAATTATAGGAAAACAATACACTTATCTTTAACATTTAAATATTGTATGTATTATTTAATGCATTGTGAAAAAAGCATGGAATATCAAATATCAAGTATCGAAAGTTACAAAAGCATGGGAAGTATCGAGAAAATGTGGTAGGTACCTACCTTTATTTATTGATATATAAAATTCTAGAAATGTAGAAGAAGAAATTCATAACGATTTAAGAAATATGAAGTACTGTATGAAAACATTCGTACACATTCAAAAATAATAGAGACAGAAAAGTCTGATGTCAGTCCCCACACCCATCCTATATTTGGTTTTATTTCGCACTTACTTTGCGTTATGTTGAAGAAAAATAAACAGGGTAAACAGAATCTAAACAGTAATTTTCTTTCTCTGAATATAAAATACTGCGACAAAAAGACTCTTGAGTATTCAAAAGGAAAAGGAAGTTTGCGTACTTTGAAGGAAGTTTACTGTTTTCATATGTTGGAGAGAAGCCGACTGAAAATAAAAGATCAATTGGTGAGACATTTTATTGTCCTTTCGTTTCACGACGTCTATCATGGTCTGTTCTGCACCAAAATAGAAGCTCCTCGTATAAAGTTTCGGAGAGAGGGGTGGAAATCTTTCTTCATTGTCAATTTCCCTGTCCCTTATCTTACGGATGACTATATATATATATACACTCACGCACACAAATACACACACACATATATATACACATATACAGATACGGTCATAAAATAAGAAGTTGCACAATTTGTACTATCGGTGAAATGAGCGTGAAAAACAGGAAAAGAACGGACCCATGACGGATACAATGCTGATTTTATGAGGTGAACTACAAAACAACCACTAGTCCATCCTTTAAAAATACCGTAAGATAATATTTGTTTTCCTAATATTTTCGGTGTGTCGGTGACAGAAGAACGAGAGGGAGAGGGAGAGAGAGAGAGAGAAAGAGGGAGATGATTGAGATTGAGAGCATTTTGTCTAGGTGTGTCTATAGTTTATTCCTCATATACCGACTGGGGCTCTGATGAGCATAATCCTCGAAAGAGAAGCAGTCAGAAATGACAAAAAAAGTGACAAAAGTCGACTTGGTTCCAATGGAGGGGGAATGCTCCTGTTCATTAAAAAACAAACTATAACACCCAGTCATTGAAAAGTATATTTAGATGCTATTCTTGGTTTTCTTATCTTTTGACATGCCCTATTAAGTGAAAGAGTACTAACTTTGACAGTTTCAAAATTTAAAAACATGAGTTAAACTCTACTGTGAAACAAAATTGTGAAGTATTGCAAACAGTAGAACTCAATTATAATGACATAGAAGGGGATTGAAAAATTGTGTCGTTATAACCGAATGTCATTGTAACAGAAGTTTATGCAGTTATGAGGAATATGTTAACACCACAGAATACCTGACGCTATAGGCAATGTATATGTTGCTATAACCGAGGTATACTGTATTTAAGATCAAATTATACAAAAATATTGTAAGTATTTAAGATAGAATATTTTGTTCCTCGGATCAGTGTTCTTTTTATGTAGGATCTCTATTACAAGTTTGGTATAGCGTTCAAGTTGTCTAGGGGCGTGTCCTGTGAGCGACGATCTGTAATTGGTTGAATGCTGTTCAGTTTCGGGAACTACGTGAACTCTAGGACGTGATTGGCGGAAGATGTGGGTTAGTGTTTCGTCTGAGGAAGATGTCGATAGAACACCAAAACTGTAACGCTTACTGTGTATTTTTATAATAAAGTCAAGTGTCATCCTTTTTAATTAATTTACGAAAATCTGGTGTGTTAAAAAGTCCTTCGTTCTACTGTTGCCCATGATTTCATATGCCTGTCTTCATTAAGTGCAATGCAAAATTCAAACAGCACTCCTGAAAAGATACAATAATTACCATTTCGTGACGATGTCGATGAAATATTTTCCTATCGACGCATAGCATTTATAATATTATTTTCTATCTTTAATACAGTTCATGGATTCTAGCACTCTATAGCAGCCTAATTAATTAAAATGCATTATTTCGAACCACGGTTATTTTTATTGTCACCAATTCAAAGTTTTTGCTTCACCCGCATACGTAAATGCAAAACTTTGAATAGAAGAATTTTATCGCAAGTAAGATTCATTTAACATTTTATCGTGTTTGTGTATTCGCCACAAGAGATTCAAAATTGCATTTAGTCTTGGATAAAAATTGCAGCACGATCTCATTCCTGAGTGGTCCAGTACAAAGTTTATTGGTTCAAACTGTGGAATGGCATTTAACATCTTCCTACACGCGTATCTAGCTTCAAGAAAATCCATTCTTAGCAATTAAACCAAATACGAAATTTTCATTAAAATATTTATATTTTGTGAACTATTATAGTATCCTGATAAAATCACAATTATACATTTTTAGGAATAGTTCTAATAAAAAAAGGATAATTACTTTAAAGTTAACTTCATATTTCTTATTATTTTATAAATGCTCTGGTCGAATTTTCCCAAGACGATCGATGGAAATTGTTCTATCAAATGCTTTGAAGTAAAAATAGAAGAAAACGAATTACCGTTTGTACCTTTCAAAAGGAATCATTATGGACACTTTCTCATCTGAAACAGCTAGCAGATACAATTGTATCTACTGGAGATGAAGTGTTCACTAAGTAACTAATTTTAGGACTTACGAAACTCGGAAGTTGGACGCCACAGTTCAAGTTTACATCTTTTGCATACGGAACAAAAATTTTTGACAAAAATATTCATATTTTGTATGAAGTATATTTCATGGTACATATTAAAGATGAGCTCGAATTTTTCCAATCTAAGCCAAAGATGGCAAAAGGGCTTAAATAGGTTTTTCCTTTTAAAAATCAAACTTTTCTTTATATTTTCTAATGTCATTTGTATTTCTTTGGTTTTGAGTACCTCATGTTTATATAGTTATTGACTGCTTGTAGTTAACTTACAAGCTCATAATATATCTCGCTTGTCGTATCATCAGTGTTAGTATCGTTAGATAAATTAGCGAATAATTATGTAGATAAATATGTACCATGTCAATTCTATCCTTTCTGATGGAGTGATAAATCCTTGATAACGGTTATGTAACATAACATTTACATAAACACGTTAAGAGAGAAAGAAGCGTCAGTTCACTGACTGCATCTACGAAGAGAAAAGTAAGTTGAAATATCGTTCTTTATTTTTTCTACAATGCCTTTCTTTTCTGCAGGTTATAAAATTTGAATAATATGGCCTAATAAGTCCTTTGCACAGTCAATCCATGAAATATAATGGTCGGTAGAAAGAAAATTGTTTCGTTGATGTTTACAGTAAACTTAGTGATACCGATTTCAAATATTTTGTTTCTCTTCTTTCTCCGTTTAACACATACGTTAACTTAAGATTATCTTGAAAGACTTTTCTTTAGTTCACAATGGTTCGTGGTGTCCTCAAATCCTGCAATGTTAATTTAACTTATTTCTCGACGTCATACTATGATGGAAGTTTGCACACCGACGTAAACGAGCTATCCTAGCAGTTATAACATGCGTCCCTCACTAGCCTGAGGGAAGATATCCGTCTGCGACCAGGTTTCCGGGGCTAGGAGTGGACAATGTTATGCCCACGATAATAATTTAGATACCCTACTGACACTCTACTGGCATAACTGAGAACTTTAGTCTGCAAAGCTAAAAGAGGGCTCTAATTTGTGTTCGTTGCACAAAAAAAAAATGACAGTAGCCATCACCGGGTCTCGAACCCGGAGCTCTAAGTTGCTGGTTAGCTAACCATTACACCATCACAGCACGGCCAATTCTAAGCGTATATGGAATGTTCTTGCCTAGACTCTTTGTCAGCTCGACATTACAAGACACAGGCACTCCACAACAAACGGAAATTATTTTACATTCCATATATAACATTCCATTACACTAAGAACTGGCCGTGCAGTGATGGTGTAGTGGTTAGCATACCAACTGGGAGCTACGGATTCACGGCTACTGTAAAATTTTTGTGTTAATTTTCAACATTTATCATACATAAGGCTACTTGTGAAAAATGTAATAACATCTATCGAATTGCACGACTGCAGATTCTTCAAATAAAAAAAATCCGCCTGTTATGGATTGCCTGGGCCTTGTAACCAACAATGTTGAGAGTCTAGGTGAGAGGAAAATTCCATATACAAAGAGAATTGGCCGTGCTCTGATGGTGTAATTGTTAGCATACCTAAGCGTCAGCTGGGCGATTCGAGTTCGAGTCCCGGTAACGACTACTGCCAACTTTCTGTGTTAAGTTTCAATATTTAAGCACTGTTACACAAGATACCAGTAATCTGTAATCGTCTTCTGTAATCGCTCTTTTCCAATTATGGTAAATATCAATAAGATAAAAGATAAGATAAAATGAATGGTATGGGCGGTAACAGCACTATGGCTTACGCCTTCCCGAGGTAAATATCAATGTTTCAAACATAAGGTTTGATAGAGGACCCGGTGAGTTATTGGTAGAACGCTTACTTCTGGTGCTTGAGGTCGTCATTTCAATCCCTGCTTGTGTCATGTGAGTTTTGTGGTGCAAAAACTCCGCGTGCATAGGTTTTCTCGGTGTTCTTCGTTTCCTCCTACTTTCTTTATTTCACCAATAATCCCATTCATCATTCATCTGGCCTGAAGTTCTCTAAATGCCTTAAAATTAAATTAAAATATAAATAAGGAATGGTAATCATATTTCATAGATTTTCATTAAATAAAAGTTGAATTGAACAATTTGTGTAGAAAGGAAAATAATTTGAAAGGACTAATCATAGATAAGACTGTACTTCGATTGGTCATAAGATAATTTGGAGAACATATTTGTTATTTCTTCTAGCCTTTAAATATAAAATTAGTTTTTCATTTTATCTTCTAGCACCAAGCATGTAACATATTCGTTATTCATTTATTCTAAAGTTATCTTCCCAAGCGAAATTTTTCTTCGGCTAGAAAGATTATAAAAATCGGACGAGTTAAGAATTAAACACTGAGTAATATTTCATCACGTAAGACTTATTTCATCACGTAAAACTTATTTCACCACGTAAAACGTAAAACTATTCCAAGTGTTTTTCAACTTAATAGATTCAACTCACTTTAATGACGAGTTTTGTTTCTTTCCTGTATTTCGGGAATATATCGGGAATATATCCCGAAATGCAGGAAAGAAACAAATCTCGTCATTAAAGTGAGTTGAATCTATTAAGTTGAAAAACACTTGAAAAAAAATCCCTTCTAAAAGTTAAACTTTCGTTGTTTTATATACAGGAAAGACAGAAATTCATTGCCAAAGCTCTAGGAACAAAAGGGTTTCTTCGACATAAGGAAAAAATGTCTTTGTAATTTGTCAAATTCCTCTTGGTTTCGGAGCTTCAAGCTGAACAAAGCTTGGGTAAATTAATTTTAGAGCTTGGTAATTCGAATACCAATAACAGTAGGACTGCGAGGGCAAGGTACCCTAAAAGACTTCCAACCTGCTCTATCGAACTGCATATTTCGGAATTGTGCGATGGCTGCGCAAGTGATTCCACAAAGGAACTTAGGGAATCACAGGCATTCTCTGAAGTACATGTAGGTCAAACTGTGCATCAACTAGACCAGCAGGCAAATAATTCGTTTACCCTAAGTCGATATCTTAAACAATCTCAATTTGCCGAGTGATTTTTGTAAACATACGAGATTGTATAGCTAACAGGAGTAAAAACTATTCTCCATACATTCAACGAACTATTGATTTATTTGTTACCAATGAGAGAAAATGTCATTGCAAATCTAAATGGCGATGATTAATTATGGAAACAGTGCAGTATAAGGTAATAGAGGGCCGCAGTGGTCAAGTGGTCATAGGTGCCAGGTCATGAGTCACTGCTAGAGTTCCGCGTTTGAGTCCCGCTTAGGAATCAACTTTGTGAAATTTTAAAGCACAAAACAAATGTTAATGGAAGCGAGATGGGATAAAGTTCTTTGTTACTAAAATGACTCATAAATACGAAGATTGTTTTTTTTTTAAATAATGACAAGCGAATGCCACAGACGTATTAATAGTTATGAAAAAAAGAAAGAAATGAGACATGCTTGAATTCAGTTGACATAACGTGCACAATATTCCAAACATATTTACGTCTGATTGTCGGGATGTCTTTGTACGATTAGATTATGGAATCTGAAAATGTTGAGGTCTAGTTATTCATTACGCAGAAAAAGTTAAACAAGACTGGTGAAATGTGGTTACGTATGAAGTTGAAATTTCAAGTGTTGAGATTTGGAGCAATAAATTTAGAAGGAAGATATGTGTAATTCCAAAATAACATATTCTAAATAATTTAGACTTTTTGAAATAAATTATCATTCTCCGTTACTTGGAAATAAAGATTCTAGAATTTTGTTGTTTTGAAACTTGGGAGAGGCTGTCATTATGTGGTCGTATAGCGGTAATTTACAGTGTAAACCTGAGCAGTTTTGGTGTTAAACTTGTAGTAGTAGCCGGAATATGAAAGTGGACAAAAGCACGAAGCATTCACACAGTTGTCTTTTAAATTACATTTCTGTGCTCAGAAGGCAGCAATCTTTAAGTTCGGAACAAGTCTGAGGGAGAAATTTTAACGGCAATCAATTTTCTATGATAAGGAATGGGGCTAGTAACAAGGCAAAGCCTTATTTCAATTGAATGCATATAAAGATGCACAGTATCTAGTAAAGCTGCATTTCTTCCCTAAAGATCGAACCTGCGTTCACAACGGTTTCGGCTATATACGATATACATATCAGTGCAGACGAACAAATCGAACATATTTCTAGAAAGACAAAAATATTTTATTATTTGAATCCAACATTTACTCACTGAAAGCTTTATTCTTCTGGACCATGGCCTAATTAATGTTTTTGTTAGTCAGTACTGCCTATTCAACTTCGTACCCTCTCTTTCATCTTCAAAGAATTATTTTCTAGTAATTTCATTAAAAAGATTAAAAACTTTACAGCCCAGTTTTATGCAAGCACACTTGGTAGTTCCTTTTCGAAAAATTGAAATTATTTAAAACCTATTATTTTGGAGTTACACATATCTTCCTTCAGAATTTCTTGTTCCAAATTTGATTACTTGACTTTTCAACTCAAAACGGAACCCCACTTCACCATTCTCGTTTAACTATTTGTGTGTGTGTGAGTTTGTGGTGAAATAGATAGATTTCAACTAGGGATGGCCAAATCCGGATATCCGATCCAGGATTTTACGATTCGAAACTCGTATCCAGATATTCGTGGTTTTGAATATCCGGCCTAATGGATTCGTGCGATTTTGATCGCAGATTCAAAGACCCAGTATTCGAACTTCATTATTATGATGCATCTGAAACTGCGATGCTGGGATGACAAATTATGAAAGGGCCTTGCCAACACCTTCCTCATCCTTTGCTTACCTCTTCCTGGCCTGAGCCGAAAATGACAAAAGGTTATAAAGAAATTAATTCAATGTATCTGATTTTTTTATATATTTTTAAGTCCTTTAGGCAACTATGACTCAGGCAGTATGGATGATGATGGATAAATTGGTGGAATGAAGAATGGGAGGAAACGGGAGAACCCCGAGAAAACCCATGCACACGGTGTTTGTCCACCACAAAGCCCACATGTCATGAACAGGGATCGATCCGACGACCTCTAGCACCAGTGGTGAGCGCTCTATTAACTGAACCACCGTGGCCCCTCAATGTATCTGAAACTCGAAAAAAAAATATTTATAAATATATTTATGTATTTGATTGTTATTGTTCTTTGTTCACAGTTAGTTGATAGGAACTTTTTTTAAAGTATTTTAATTTTTCTAAAATATATGGTTTATTCTTCAAAGCTAATTAATCTGGGAGAGGAGTTTTGTATTTTCTTTACATCCCTGCATACAAAGAAATGGGAGAGGGTATGTGTTCGTTCTTTCCTTTTAACAAAACAACATTTATTGCATAGTGACTGATAACCACGTCACAGAGCAAAAGCACAGAGCACAGATTGAGAAGAACAAATGATTATGTAGTCAGAAGAGCACAAAAAAGGTAGAGCGAGGCCGAGGAGGAAATGGATGAATAGTGTTAAGAAGGAGCTCGGGAAGAAAATCTGTCAAGGGAAAAAGTTGAGCACAGGGTGTAGTGAAGAAGACTCATCAAAAGCGTTGACCCCACTTAAGTGCCAAAAGACTGATAGAAAGAAGAAGAAGAAAAAGAAGAAGCTCTAAATAGTTGTTGTTATAGTAACGTTAAACAGATTACCAACACCTTCAAAAGAGAATTTACAGCTTCGATCTTCAACTTTCATTTACACTGTATAAGATTACTTGATGAAATTTGAACTAACGCAACTTAATATCATAGGATAGTCACAATGTAACGATTCAGTGTCGATGGAAGTAATGATTCAGTCGATTCAGTAACGATGGAAGATGTATCGATCGAGTAACCACAACAAATGAAGAAACACTTAAAGTCCAAAACGTTTAGTACATGTCAAAGCCTATATTACTAATATTACAGCTCATAAAAAACATCAACAACAAAAAAGTATCTGAAGACTTGATAAAATTATGTAACCTTACAAACATTAACCTTCCAAAACTTGACGCAGAAATCAGGATTTATTTTATCACGAAGAGTCCAACAGTAATTCTTTACCACAGAATACTCATCCTATTTCTTCATTATTTTCTTATTTTAATGGGCGTGTACCCTATTGACCAGATCACAGTACACATTAATCTCATTTCCATGTATGCATAACCTTGACAAAAGAAATTTCATAACTTGACTCAATATTAAACGAGTTATCATGTATAAGGAAGAATAAACAGTACTATCAGAGCGTTTATTATCTGAAATGCTTTCAAGTAAATCATTCCAATTCTCGAGATTGGAGGTGTTGATTGATAAGCTATCAGAATATAAATGGGTCACCAAAATATGATAAACTTACTGTATATTGTGTACTTTCGGTGACAGAACGAGAAATTTGGGTATGCATTTTATTTAATTATTTTCAATAATATTTCTTTCACTTCCTAATTTTAACTTTATGAAACTAAATTAATACGTACACAGAAATATCACTAGTTACAATCTGACACAAGAATTATATGTAAACATAGTAAATAGTGCAGTGTTAGATTATTAAATTAGCACCTCAAGGTCTTGTCACAAGTATGATTACTTTTCACTCTAATTGTAGAGATAGTCAACATGTCTTCGTTATAAACTCTTGGAGTTAGGCAAATCAAACTTACAATCACTTTTTTTTCTATGCAAATGATTGTAATATCATAAATGAAAAATGACATGTAAAAGGCTTTCCAAAAAGTAATGTCAATAGTATAGAAAACATTTTGTATAAGTCTGTGGCGGCTGGTAATATGGTTGTAGTGTTGCAGAGCATGCAAATATTTCTTTAAATACTTTTGTTAATGAGCAGTATAGGAACAACTTTAGTTGCTCTAACTTTTGGTATAACTCAAACCTTTTTCGCTTTCTGTGTTGACGAGAGGCATCTTTTGTTAGAAGAAAAAACATATTTAACAAGATGAGTGATTAATAGGGTTATCAAAATATTCATACAGCACACATCTTACCATAGACCATAGTATTTGACTAAGTATTCCCTCTGCTTCCTACTGTCACTATTTTAAAACTCATCCTTTGCTGCAGCAAGTTCGCAACATTGTAACAATTTTCGTCACAAGAGCGCTCTGTTTGCACCGGAAAATACTGTACCGGCCAGCAGAAAATTACGAGTTCCCGAAAGCAGCTGAGGATTTAAAATGTTGTCGACATTGCTGACGATGAAATTAAGGTGTAAAAATATTAGTTCGTGTGTACCTGTGTGTGTGTTTTTTTTATTTGTGGGAGAATTTGAAATAAATGTGAGATACATGCAATTCATTCCATATAGAAAATGTTATTTTAGAGTTTTTTTATTAGCTTATTTCACCCCAAGTACGAAAGTTACTCCACGAGTTTATTATTAGAGTTCTACTCTTTCTCACTACTATCTGTGTGTTTATTCTCACTACTATCTTTCAGTGCGTAATCCGTCAGACACTAATGCGAAGCCGTCAGCTAGAAATTGTAATGCGTTTCCAATCATGCCAAGGAGATGTTCTGATAGTATACAACAAAATGTTAATGTAAATAAAGCCTTAATGAATGTCCAATTGTTTAAATACGTTGGTAAATTAGCAGGAATGTTAATATCTCGTTTGAAAGAAACTAATTTTTAACCACACTTTCTTACGAATTTGGCATAAAGGTACAACATCACTTTTTGATTATGAAAATGTTACCTAATGAGTTCAAAGACACCATCTTGAATCCAAAATGGCGGACCTAAAAATCCATTTTCCACACCGTTTGAGCTAGAGATACGAAATTTGGTATAGAGGTGCATTATGACGAGTAGCTTAGGGAAATATCACAACTTTTGGGAAAAGTCGCCATCTTGGATCCAAAATGACCGCCCAAAATCCCATTTTGCACACCGTTTGAGCTGGATAAATGAAATTTTACTTGAAGTTGTACTATCACAAGTAGGTCACTACAAAATAAGAAAACTTTCAAAAAGTCGTCAACTTGGATCCAAATTGGCCGCCCCAAAAACCCAATTTCCAAATCATTGAAGGTAGAGAAACGAAATTTTCAATGAAGGTGTATGACCAAGAGTAGGTTACAATAAATGGGGCAAATCTTCCCTTTTGGGTTCGCAGCCAACCGTGGGAGGGTGAAGATGTACTCCGTGGTGGTGTAGTGCTGCAGGGAGATTTTGGTTAAGATAAAGGAGGCGCATCCTCTCAAAAGCACTGAAGTTGGGGGGCGAGCCCCGGCTCCCAGCGAAACTTCGAAATCTACCTCAGCCTGTAGGCCTACCGAAAGGGATTTTTTTTCCTTTGCATATTTTATTAAGTGGAAGCAGGGAAAGTTTTTCGATTTCAGATTCGGAGTTGTTGAAACTACTTTCACAGTAAAATTTTCAGCATTGAAATAATATGTCTTTGGCTAAAATATAAATTTTTCAGTATTTATAATATGAACACGAAAAATCTTACTTATATGACTCGAGCAAATGTAACAACTTGATCCATGGTCGGACTAGCTGTTGTGGATTCAACTCAAGTTTGAATTTGAATTGAATTTTATTTTAACGCATCTGAAGCTAAGGCCGGAATAGGATGGGGAGAGGATTGTGGAAGGTAAGTTGCCAGGCCCTATTTTATAGGTACCATCCCTGTATTTACCGGGTTTGACTGAGGAAAAACCCTGGAAAACCTCAGTCAGAATGGCTCAGGTCTATTTGTTACATCAAAGTATACTATTGAAAAAATGTAGGTACATATGAGAAAAACAAGAGAGAAAACAAACTTAATTTTCTTTCTTGTTAAATATTGTTAAATATTTTTTACACATATGCCAGAATTTTCTTACTTTGGTAAACTTTATTTTTATATGGGCCAGTTTAGTAACTTTGGACTTCGGCCCGTCACGATTTGCCTTTAGCTCTTAAGTGTTAGAATCCACACCCATGCCCCTGCCGGGACTCGAACCCGGGACCGTTGAGTCGATACCTACCGCCGCAGTCCGCTCGACCACCCGGCCGGCGGGATTTCCTTACTGAAAAGCAGAAATACGCGTTAAACGTTCAATAAATGAAATTTATATAATAAAACTAACAAGGAGCCTTACGGAAGTGTAACTCACCGATTTTAATTAAACTTTGTATACATGTAGAACATCGAAAAATAATCTACACATATTATTTTATTTCGGCAATGGTGCGGGTTTAAGGGAGAAACCACCCTGTGAACCTTAGGAGTGGTCTCCAAGCATAGAAAACAATCATTTAATGAAGAAGAAACAATACTGCCAGGGGGTGGTGGTGTAGGACAGCTGATTCAGAATCAGACGTCAAAAGTACAAAATTCAAAATGGCAGATCCAATATGGTGATTACTGATTACAGTTACAAAAAAAGTCGTCTGGTTTGAAATGCTCTGCTTGAAAAAAGCTTGAAAAAATTTGAAGTTTCACTGCCCCCGTAAAGTCCCGCAGTGAGAAGTGACT
>JAGDQP010022195.1:19345-30752 GCA_022664845.1 Lepisma saccharinum
TCTTCCGGTCTTCGTGTCGGTATCAGGAGACGGCTATTCTTCGCTGGTGAATACAGCTTCCTGCTGGCGTCATCACATCACGGGCGTTTTGAGGGCCACACAGCTGCCAAACGATGCCATCGGACCGCGAGCGCACACCGTAGGTGTGCCTCGCACTGATGCTCTGCAGCTAGCTAAGAACAATTATAGTTGGCAGGGGTTACTGCGAGAAGGTAGCAGACCGATTTGAAATCCCTTTCTGTACTGATGTTAACGATGCTTGATTAAAGTAAGTCTCGTCACCTCTCACTATTCGGGGTGCTTATTTATAGTGCGTCCCCTCGCCTCTCACAATGTCAGAACTTCATAGATCCTCAATTGTAATAATTACTAATTTATAGTGAAAACGTTTTACTAATGATATTCCGTAAAAAAAAACCTGTGTGATGCATAAACATTGTTTACACCACTCAAATCTTATTACGGCAATAACTGTGCACAAATCGCAAAATGCTGCACAATTTTTTTAAAACAAAATGTTATTGGATTTCAAACTCAGGTGATTTTTCTTCCAAATAACCGCTTTTGTACCACGCATACCTAATAAGATTCGAAAATCTGGGTAACGAAAACTGATTATGAATCAGTGAGTGGATCTTCATTATCTTTGTTTTTGTCTTTCATTACAATCATCAACCAATCGCTGGTTAGATCTAATCGGTCATTATACGTTATACTCGTCCGCTGGAACCAGGTCCGCTGGAACCATTTTGATCTATACACTAGGTCGGTGTTGTTAAAGAATATCTAAAATCTAAATTTTCATGTCACTTCCATTCCGTTAGGCGAATCTGCACCTAAATTGGAATAAACTCTATTCGACACACAATAGAAAAATACTGTAGGTACGTTCTTGACAGTGATCCGAATTAATTTACTAATTAATTCATTTTTCAAATTGCTTCCATTACGTCACATGCAGCAGCACCGAAGATTAGCGTAAACAGTATTCGTCACAATAGGAAAGAGTGTAGGTGTCATTATTCCCAAGCATAGCAGTTGTCGGTGTTGGCAATCCGTTCCAAAAAGTCATGAACCATAGTCCTCGTTGATGTGTCATTGGGAAGGTCTTGTTATGCTAGCCCAGAGTCATCGGAACTATGTTGCTCATGCACAGAAGTTATCAGTGTTGTTAGTCATTTTAAAATTTTAATATTCAATGTTTTCATTTTCTTCCATAACATTATGTATACCTATCTGCTTCAAACGTGGTACATACCCGTATATTATTTGAACAACACAAACACACTGACATGAAAGTTTTCCCGTTCCTAAGCACCGTTGTCAGTGTTTACAATCTATTTTATGAAAATGTTTGCTGTTTGTCTGAGATATTATCAAGGGATCGAAGCTTTTAGCGATTTGTAGTACAATCTTAGCGTTAAATTTTTTATTTACTGTTACGATGCTTTGTTTTTAGACCAATGTTCCATCCCTTACGATAACCCTTGCGGGGGCGGAGAAGAAAACAATAAAATCTTTATAATTATTGCTGTTTCACACTTCTTAGCACAGGCAGTTTCGTTGGGAGTACATGTTTGATTCCAAGATCAGTAAGGTACATACTGCTTTCTCTTCTAGTCTTAAACATGTGGCTTTGTGTGCCACTTATTCCACAATCCTGAGAACGTCTATTCTTATCCTTAGAGTCTAAAATTAAGAAATCTTCCGCAAATTTAACATTAGATTAGTAACAAAATCAAACAAATTAGTGTTTAAACGGAATCTGTGAAAATGTGTTATTTCGTTGGACGTTTTTTTCTCACTTTAGCCTGCCATGTTTTACGACCTTCCCGCACATGCGAGGTCTGCAGATCTATATTTTCGCTACTGGTTATTTATTTAATAATAACGTCGTAAAATAAGTGTAGTCTGCCAAAGTTCCTGTACGCGTTGTACAGTCAGGAAAGCAGATATTACGTAAATATAACATTTAGCTTTTATTTTACTTATATTCATGTTCTAGATAAGCACATTGTAGGCTAAGCCTCAAGCACACCGTTTCTCAGACATGTCACGGTTTAAGCATAGCTGCCTGCCTGTCCCATAAATATAAGGTAAATAGATAACTAAAGGTATGTTCGCGCAATACCTTTTTCCGCTACTGAGCTCGTGAAAGTTTCGTATTAATGCGATAGAATTACCATTGAACAGAGAACAAATCCGAACGAAAACGTCTCCTACGTTATACGAACAATAACACAACACAAACGCAAAATGTTCAAAATTCGACAAATGCAGATTATGGGAACACATTTATTTTTGCAGTTAAGGAAACAGCCTTTTTAGTACAGTCAGTCAATCTGTACATTGTTCCTTGCAATAGGCGGGTAGTTATGATTTTTGGATAAGTTTTGGGGCCCTTATTAAAAATCCAAGTTCTTTTCATTGGACTGCCACCACACACGCAGCCATATTAAAAACTTGGATTTTTTGTTTTTGTTTTCATGTATAACTCTCAAACGTTGCGTTATATCATAGCAGTGGTCGTTTCCAATATTAAAGAAGAGTTAATTTGCCACAGTTTGAGCGTAAAAGGGCTTTCGTCTGTCCAATAGTTTCCAATATATAGCTCTTCAAAATTTAGGTGGGTTCCGAGGATTCGTTAAAAAACACCCAGCAATAAGTTTTTGATCACAAAATATCTCCTGACCGCTGAGTGTTATGGTGAAAGTGGCTATTTTGACAATTAAAGAATCGTAAATTTACTACAATTTGAGCGCAAGATTTTCTTAGTCCAATGATTTCCAGGATACAGCTCTTCAAAGTTTAGCTAGTTTTAAACAACACACAAATGAACAGTGCCATAAAAGTTATTACTTAGTAAAACAAAAATGTTATAATAATGAAACATTTGAAATCACATGAAAACATAGTAACATAAATATTTACAATTTTCGTCGCTTGCAATCTCTTCAACTTTCACGCTCACTATAACATCCTGAATCCGTTCAACTTCTGAAATACTGTATCATTTGCTGCCTACCCATCTAAACGCTCAGTAACTGATGGAGTCTTCACGTCTTCGGTTTCACTATCGATAACTGTAGACACATTGTGCATGACCGTCCGATTCAAAATTTGTATATGAGCAGTTGAGTTTTGCTTTCCTGCACTCAGACTCACACACCCTTTTCTGCAGCTATATGAAATACATTCCAGAATGGATTCAGGGCATGGATCCATTTCTTTCTTCTGAGGAAACAATTCGCTATAAATTAGCTTTAAAAAAGCCTTTGGTCAATTTTCGATCAGAAATGATATTAGTTTCCAAATAGCTACATTTTTCTACAAATCTGGAATTCCTAAAATACTATTTTGAAGAAAATAATTCATATTCATAATCAGTCGTAGAAATCTTTTCATTTGATACCTCCCCACATGATCTACATTATAAACCTGCATTTTTCATCGGCCTTTTTCGGACCTTCTAGCCTGTAAGGGGCTTTTATCATATAATTATCGCATTTCTTTGGTAGAAGGAAAGTAATACATTGCGGGGGTTGAAGTAGGAGTGGGTTTAAAACAAAAGCCTTTTAGTTAAGTTAAAAAAAACGAACTTAGAAACGACCTTTGATCAACCTTTTATCGATAGCGAGCGACATCATTTTGTTTTCTAAACTGTTTCATTTTTGTTACAAATTTGGAATTATTATTGTCCTTAAAAACAAACAAACAGACATATTTAGTCGTATTATTTTTAAATTTGTACCCCATATGGCCTACTTTATAAACCTGTATTTTTCAGTGGCCCCTTTCCAGGCCTTCAGGCCCCAACATTTTTTTGGACGCGCGGGGTGGTTATCGTATAGTTACAGTCTCTTTGAGCAAAGGCAGTAATACAGTGCCGGGTTTGAAGTAGGCCTAATTTTTAAACATTTCTCATAAAACGCAAGGGCAGTTTTGAATATATATATATATATACAACTTTCCCTAATTTTCGACCAAAAATGGCTGACATTTTGGTGTAGAACTTCTTTTATTTTTCCGAAATACCGTTACAAATTGTAGGATTTGTGCATCTTTCCGACATTACATCGCAACTAAATGGTTTCTGAGCGGCTACAAGATGAGGGCAGTAGTATACTCCTGTTAATAAACTATTCTTAATAATGTCTGTAGCTAAATCGGCCGAGTCATTGAGACACCCTATATTTGTGATAATATCAGTAAAGAATAAAGCATATTGATTTTAATGGAGTGCAGTTCTAATTTCAACAGTATGCGTATGGAATATCTGGAAACACGTAGTTTTATTCCGTATGAATGAGGAATATTACGTTAACAGCTAGCAATTGACTTCTCTTGCAACCTGTCCCCTTTCTGCAACGAGCCTTTTCATTCAAACTTAGTTAGAAAGCAATTGCAGAGTTCGTGAATTTCATGAGTTATATGAGTAGATTTCGTGAATTTCAGCACATCTCATATTGCCCTGTAGACACTCACGAATCTATATTTGTACGAGCGTGGGTCTGTCAGTGTGGCAGAAGTTACTATGATAACCAATTGAATTTGAATCGTTCTGAAATTAAAATTCATCTGCTAAGCATGTGAGTAATTTTAGCTTTTATGGCTTCATGTATGTGATAATATGATTGTTTTGAGATAAACTTTGTAACATTCGTTTTGTTTTCATAGTAACAGACAACAATGGATCTGAAAGGAAAAGTAGCTTTGGTCACCGGAGGTGCATCAGGGATTGGATTGGCTACAGCGGAAGAAATGCTGAAGGAAGGAATGAAGGTACAGCTATTTAGGTACTAAAATTTACGCAGTGCATATTTCTGTACGAAGTACATGGTCGCCAACTTGTTTTGATAGTGGAATATTACTGGGAACCTTGACATTTCCCCCATAACTTCTCAATTATATTTCTGCATTACTTACCATTTATTCTCATATATAGGCCTACATTGCCTTTATTTTCATTATGTTTGTATATTCGTGTAGACTTTATTGACGATTAGTTGAAAGAACAGCAGAAGTCAAGAATTCAAAATTTAACCTAGTTGGTACGTACAAAGACGTTACATTGAATTTGTAAACCGAAAGCAACGTTACTGGAAAGTAAAATTACACGTATGAAAAAATCAGTGCCAAAAACACTTTGGGGTAAAGGGAAGAGTGACGCAGGAATCATACTGACAAAAGAAGTTATATCCATTTCGCTAGTGACTTTCTTTGTGTCACTATGGCGGAAGCGTTACTTTTGTAATAGAATTAATAAAATTAAGAGACTAAGGGCCATATTTATGAATCACTCCCAAGGAGTGGGTGGCTCCCAGGAGGATATAATTTCAATGCCCCTGGGAGTCACCCACTCTTGGGGGTTATTCATAAATATGGCCCTTCTGATATAGTGACACAAAGAAAGTCACTCGCAAAATAGTTATCACTTCTTTTGTGAGCATGATTTTTGCGTCAATCTTCCCTATACCCCGAAGGAGTTTTTATACTGACAGACACACTGTTCGATCATTTTTGAAAATTCTGTGCTTGGGCTTAAAAAGTCATAACTTTTGAACCCCTTCGCCGATTTTGACGTGTTATAGGCTTACACCGTTTGAAAGGTACTGAAACGTAGACTGCGATTCCGCAAGTTTCGGCCACCTATATGGACTGGTGTCAGTGTTATTATCAGAAATGTGATTTTTTTTTTTTTTTTAACCTACTAACCAATAAGTTTTTATGTGTCTTAGTACTGCAAAGATATTTCAAATGCAAGTGAAAGCATCAAAATCGGGCTTATAGTTCGCTACATCTGAGAGTATCGCTAACAGACTCGTTTCTGAGCGTCACTTTTGCCGGCCGGGTTGCCGAGTGGTCTGCGGCGATAGGCCATCGGCTCGAAAGTCAGGATTCGAGTCCAGGCAGGGGCATGGGTGTGGATTTTAACAGCTAAAGGCGAATAGTTACGGGTCGAAGTCCACAGTTATTAGACTCACCAATATAAAAATACAGTTTTTTTTTTTTAAAGATTAAGTGGGTATCACTCGAAGAATTACCGTTCTTCATGATTACTTCATACGAGGGCTGCAAATTTTGCTCTGGTTGTGGAGCAGTTGAACTTTTCCTGTTTGCAACCGTAAAGAATACCAGGTATGTTCAATGTAATACAGGACTAGAAACCTGGATGCACACGATTAATTTGTCATTTGCTATCAAAGAGTTCTTGAGTCATAGCAACCATATGCGAACGATAATTGTCCTACATAAGAATAAAATATATAAACAAACTGCACTCTAAAGAGACAAATAAAGGGTTACAGTATGTTTTCATGATACATCTGATGGGGCGGAAATGGATAATTGCATATATCCCCTTACTATTAAACCACCATCCATCTTGCCCCATATTAGGTGCGATGTACTGTGTAGTATGTTGTTCCAAGATCAATGTACATCGGAATTGGTCCGTAGGCTGAGTCTGGATACATCTGAAATGAAAATTTAAACCACGGAAATTGAGTAAAATCACGATGTTAACAAATAAATTATATACAACTTATTTGAGCAGGTTTGGTGGAACACGGATTGTATACTTGATTGAAAAGTAGTTTCCAATTATACCTAGAGACATAGTACATGACGAAAGAGACTCTCCTATGTTGGCTGGCTTAGGTTAACTCCGTGATATTTCATCTGACCTTTAAGGCAAGTCAACTGCAATATGGAATTGTTGCAGACTTTCCATAGCCTTCTCCACTACCAAAGTTTTGATCCAAATTTGCTACCCCTTAAGATTGTTAGTATAATCATAACACAATATTTATAGGAATATTCATGCCCACGATATATGTGAATGAGATTAGCCTGACTTATAAACTTTTGGTAAACTTTATTTTTATATGGGCCAGTTTAGTAACTTTGGACTTCGGCCCGTCACGATTTGCCTTTAGCTGTTAAGCGTTAAAATCCACACCCATGCCCCAGCCGGGACTCGAACCCGGTACACTGTAAAAAGAGGAAACACGAAATGGATTAAAGTTACTCCGCTTTATGGAGAAATAAAAGTCGAAAATTAGCGTTTTGTTGTATTTACTCTTAAACGTGGATATCGTGTAAGCCTTTTAGTGGAAAGACTGGTAACCTTAACTCCATTTTAAAGTTAAACACTTTCTTTGTAATAGCTTAACGTTAACTGAAAATGAGTTGAAACTGGCCAAAGTGATTTGTCCGTGAACGTTCAACTTATTTTACGCTTAAAACTCCGTCATTTTCTAATCGAAGTGTAAGCTAAACTGGTAATTTTGAGGTTACGTACTTTTGTGGATGAAGTTTAAACCTTAGTTAGATATTCTATAATCCAGTAACAGGAGTAACGTTACTTGCTTGTCACTGAACGTCCCGCCATTTTGAGTGTTAACATTGCCTTTACATTGTGAACAGCAAACAGTTTACTGGTGGACCGAGAAATTAAGTTGGGTATAAATCTTTACACTGCAGCAAACGTATCTCTCCTTTTTTTCACGAGACATTCCTCGTAGTAAAATCAAAAACGTGTTAATAATTAACCTCCTCCACAGTAAATCCATAGCTCGCTCGGAAAGGTACAGTAACCAACTGCCTTTGGAGCGAAGTGGTTAGAGCGTCTGACCAGTGTGCTTGTGGACCCTGGATCGAAACCCAATCACTTCAACTACTTTTTTTTAATTTTTTATTTTAAAGGAATATTTCCTTCTATTCTTTTCTACTTAAAAAAAAATGCTCGGATTGAATGAAATACGTTGGAACACTCAGATATATGTAATATATACACGCATTTTGAAATTTTACGGAAAGTAAAACGTTCAACCGAAAACTGGCTGAATGTAGGTTAATCCAAAAAGTGGAGGCAGCTCAGCTGCCTCCATTTTTTGGATGAACGTTGTGTCTCCTATATTTACAGTGTACCGTTGTAGCCTGACTTGAGTTCGACCAATTGTTCTCAATTTTAGGGAAAGTTCCCGATTATTTTAAGCCAAAGTAACTCGATTATTTTGTTATTCGAACTGGTGTTGTTTCGCATCCATACAATCCCAATTTGAACTAAACAAATTTATGTAGCCCTAATCTTCTTTCGTATTATTGTGTATTTTAAAATTATACACCCACATTATCCATCTCCTCTTAACACTTCATTCCTTACGAAAGTGACTAACAAGCATGTCGAATCAAACATTTCATATTATTAGACCCTTGCAAAATGCAAATATCTTTAATTTTGCACACAAATCAGTTATTTAATCTAGTTAGTTTCATGTAAATTTTAATTCTTCCAGGTTGCAGTCTGTGACATCAACGTAGAGTTAGGAGAGAAAGAAGTAAAATCCCTACAGGATAAATATTCACCTCAAAATGTAATATTTCTAAAGTGTAATGTATCAAACCAACAAGAATTTGAAGGTAAGTTATATCAAATTTTGTAATTTTTAATGTATTTGTCTTTTACTATACGGAATGTTTATTTACTTGCAGAAAACTCTACCTTGGCATTTTTTGCGGAGCAAAAAGTTTATATTTTGACTTTCAGTGTTCCTAACTGAAGACCTCGGAGCAAAAGTTGGTCAAATCCACCTCTGTCATGAAAGATCAAAGTATACCACACCTTTGGGTGAAAGAGTCAGTTATATCCCATTTCAAACAAACACTCTATTTCTGAAAACGACTCGACTCCTTCATTGTTTCGCATCAAAAGCAGCCAACAGATAGTTGTTTCTTTCTCCCGCAGAATTCGTACTCTTGGACTCGACTGGTTTTACACTGAGCTTTTTAATTTACCTGAATTATTTTAGGCGATTGTTAGAAGTTAAAGTTTAAATATTGTACTTAATTAGACCAGAACAATTTAAGCGATTCTGGCGATTCTGCATTCAACTCTAGCTACGGCTACTAGTTTGTTATTGGTTGCCCAGAAGATAGTAAGAGGATTTCCTAAACGTATCAAAGCATTTTATTTCCAAATTGTTTTTTCCCCCATGAGCTTGAGGTAATAAAGAAAGTAAGCGTAAACATCGTCAGGTGTAGTCAGATAAATTTTAGATGCTCATTTTTACTGAATAATATGTAGTACTTCTACTTCAGCTTAAATGAAACCCAGAAGTTATCCCATAGTATTCTGAAGTACGACATCATATCGTAACACTAACAAAATTATCTTTGTAATAGTTAAATCAATCTCTTTAGTCCTTTAAGTGGTTAAACAGATATTAGAAATACAAGGAAATAAAACGGAAGTTGGGACAATCAGAGAAAAAGTGATTGAAGAGGGAAAAGTGAACATTCGAATACCTTCAACTGTAACCATTTTGAATTCCATAGACATAATGACAATAAACACCAGAAAATGGAGAAATGAAACGAAATAGGAAATAGTAATATGTGGGCTTTAAACAGAGCGATGGAATCAAGTTCCATCAAGCGAAAACTAGCGCCAATTAAAGTCATTGCACATAAGACTTTATAAAAGAACACCTTGAAGAAAATAGTGCAAAACAATGTTCATCAGCACTGAATATCTTGATAATGAGAAGCAAGAAGCGTACGGTAGCGACACAAGTCATTTTTGGACCCTATATGTAATCGTTGCAATATAGCATAATAATATCACCATTAAATTCAGCTGTAATTAGATAATACTTTAGCAAGTTATTAGTCACACTGAAACCTACAACTTTCAAATATCTTATAAGTGAGAATAAAATAGAGTATGATTTTATGTTTCGTCGTATAGATAGTATAGTGAAGTATTTTGATTTTCTTTTTATAGAACAGGTTGAACTAAATGTTCACTTTCATTTAAATAAACCTTCGTTTACCTTCGATAGTCCTACATTCCTTTCACTATTGGATGTTGAGTAACGATATTTTGTGAGGTGTTGGCTTGAATCGTTTAATATGTCAAGATGTAAATATCTCAACTTCGCATAACAACGAAAGGCAATATTCTCTATTAATTGATAATACAAGCCAGCATATTTCAGTTATGAACAGTCCTAATTGAAGGGAAAATCATTATTAGGTATTTAATCCATAACTTGTTTACTTTTCAGTGGCATCTTAGTGGATTTTCACTTTAACGATTGTGAATCCTATGACAATTGATAATTAGAATGAGTAAGAACAATAGAAGGCATACTAAAATACATATCTAATTAATTCGATTATTTTTTCAGCTTGTTTCCAGAAAACCATTTCTAAATTTGGAAAAATAGATGTACTTTTCAATAACGCTGGAATACTAGACGAAGTACAATGGGAGAAAATGTTCGAGATCAATTTAGTAAGTGGTTTATCGCTGGCGTTCTTGTGAATTGGTATTATCCTTAGTATATCAGAACATGTAATAATACATAGGTGAATAATACATTGGTAATCATATTCGAGAATATACAAAATCAACCTAAATTTATTTATTCTGGAGGATAAGTTCTGGAGGAGTAATTATGTTGGGCAAAACATATATTGAACAAACATGGTTTGTGATTCCTGTGAAACTTAACTAATCGAGAATATACTTAAGTAACTTTTCAAGAGCTGCTAATGACAGTTTTTTAAGAGTCCTAGGCAAAGAGAAGACAGGTTAGGTTTAATCCTATCTGGTGACCTAGGGTCTGTTCTTTACAATGATCATTGCAATTTGATGTCTTAGTTCCATTCAAGTTTACTTATCCGTCCTGGATGTTGTCTGTTTTAAACGTATAAACTCAATCAAGTTTTCACAAATTTAAGGCGGGGTGGCACCAGTGAATCGTATGCATGAGTAAATTCTAAGAGTAAGGTACATATCATTTTATAATTAATTTTCAAAAGCACAACATACCACATAATTTGCCCTATCATATTTTAGATCTTAAAATATGCTCTACATATACCATTTGTTACGTTATTTCGCTACATATATGCGGATATAATTTTTATTTCATCAGTCCTTTCCCCTTTACAGAGACAACTCATAAGTAAGTAAATATTCTAAAACTTATAAATTGACATTAAGTGAATTTAAACACATTTGTATTGTGTGCCCAATAAAACTTAATAGATCTAATCACATACTTGCTCCGTCTTAACCAGGTCTAGGATAATCTCGATGAATATCTAGACTTTGGAGTGCACGAACACACGCTAGTAGATCGCGATGTGAAGTAGGTTTCTAAACAGAGTAGAATCTAGGGGTAACCAGGGAGCAATTCCCCCGGATATTCCAAAACCACCCCCGGGGAGATTTGGTTCATTTTCATCTTATATTCTGCAATTTTTACTCACATCACATGAATAAGCAATAATTTTATTAATTTTCAACTAAATAATTTCAAATAGAGTGTTCATGATCAATTATTATGACGTATCATAGTAACTTATAACCATATTTGAAATTATTTAGCTGAAA
>JAGDQP010022196.1:0-30751 GCA_022664845.1 Lepisma saccharinum
GAGTCGAAACTCGGCCCACCCAAAAGACAGTGACTCGATTCGAAATAATTATCTCTGACTCAACTAGTGTTCATCCGTAATTCCAAGTCTATTATATCAAATATTGAAATAAATGACTTTACTGTAATTTTCAAGTATCATTGATCTTACAATTTGTGCCCCGTGTGAGAATTATGCATATTGTATGTCAGAAGTTACAGAGAAGCTATAGTAAAGTTCGATTTGTATGATGTCCTCATTTTCAAGTTTCAAAATATGGAACTCTTTTCCATTTGATTTGCATTAATGATCTAATGAAATTAAATGACAGAGGCTCACAAGTTACAGGCTGTAGAAATTTAATTGCGCATCGAGTGAAACCTTCCACGTTGATCACAAACCTGCGATTGCTGTCAAGATCAAATTTTGTAAAGCAGCTATAGACGGAATGGTTTACATACATTATTGTTTGTGAGAGGGATCTTAACTCTTAAGTACAATCAGATATGTGCTAACTGCTTACATAAATGAGCTCAGGAGAACGTTCCAGAGTTATCTGATACCCGACCCTTTGACATTTATATGACCGCGATTCAATATATCACCTTTTACGATGGCGGCTATGCACCGGAAGTTCCCTCAAACATAGATGATCTATACAGATTTGGTGATGGTGAAGCCAAATTTCCCAAGCTCTCCTTCGTTTCGGAGTCAGTAGGGTACCCTTGAAGTTTAGACTGTTCATTAATTTCAAAATGGCGCAAGTGTATCAGCTCAATGGAGCATTTGCGCATAGGACTGTTACGGTGTTGCTTAGCAAACTCGAACTTAATCTTACCACAAATTTCCATCAAGATCCAACTCTCACGGTTTGCCTACTTTCCTTGTAAGACATTTAACTTGATTGTGGACTTCTGTGCATGGCGTTTATGTACCTAGAGTGGACAATTTAGCAAGAACGCATTTTGAAAACATAATTTTGTATTGTGGTCTTCCATACCTTTAATTTCATAACAGCCTATATCCGTTATGTGTAGTATTACATTATATCAACATATCAACACGAGACGTACTCAGGTAAAAGGACTAGCAGGCTCCACTCTTAAGACCTTATTTGTAACAAATCATCATGAATATGTGTAAAAAACGAATAAAATAAATAAAACTCTTTAATATAATATACTATAAGGTATATAAAAGATGCAACGAGATCCACTTGAAAAGATTTCGAAATACATGCAGGTGTTCTAAACAAAGTAAGCGATTAAAATTATTATTATTATTAATATTATTATTATCATTATTATTATTAATGTTTCATGAAGCTAAATAAATGTAATACACACACCTTAGATCTAAGATGTGTTTGGCATGTGTGTATGGAAACTTCACGTCAAGTTGGCATACAACGAAAAACAAGCTCTATTTTTTTGTCTATTGCAGCACTAAAGCCGGGATGCTAGCACTAACCAGCACTAACGTAGCACTAACGATTGGTATAGTTACTTTCGTTAGTGCTTTAATTTTGATATATGTGTATGCTAGCTTGACGTCAAGTTGGCATACAACACAAAAGTCGCTGTAATTGTTTGTGTATCGCAGCACTAACGCTAGGATGCTAGCACTAACCAGCACTAATATATCACTAACGATTGGTATAGTTACTTTCGTTAGTGCTTTAATTTTGACATATGTGTATGATAACTTCACGTCAAGTTGGCATACAACGAAAAACAAGCTCTATTTTTTTGTCTATTGCAGCACTAAAGCCGGGATGCTAGCACTAACCAGCACTAACGTAGCACTAACGATTGGTATAGTTACTTTCGTTAGTGCTTTAATTTTGACATATGTGTATGCTAACTTGACGTCAAGTTGGCATACAACAAAAAAGTCGCTCTATTTTTTGTGTATTGCAGCACTAACGCTGGGAAGCTAGCACTAACCAGCACTAACGTAGCACTAACGATTGTATTATTTTTGTTGTGTTGGGTAAATGTGTGTATGCTAACTTGACACACGTTCCCGGAACCTAGCTTATGCGGAGGAGAAGAAACAACACCTCTGTTCCCTTCTTTACAACCTAGAGATGTGGCTTTAGGGTTGCAGAAACAGTGTAAGTAAAAACAACATTCCAGTGAAGTCTTGTTTTCCAAACCTTCGATAAATGAAATTAAAAGTTAATGATTTCTATTGTACTGTTTTATTGAATAACATTTCTTTAATAATTTTGTGTGAAACGTGGTTTACCAGTAAACATTACGATGAATAACATTTTGACAGCAGGTACCAAATAATTAGAAAATATCGTAATCTCGAAATTAGTAAGAATCAACTGGAATGAAGTACTGTTAGAGACTCATCATAAGATCAATGCACGTAATATTAAATACCCACTGCTAATCTAAATGGCATACTGGTTACAGACAGTTTTACTATTTAACGGTAGTGAAGTTTCTTCCTGGGTCTAAATTAGAGTTGTACAATAAGTACTTTCATTACTTGGAAACCAATTTCCCACTAGAAATTCTCATTATCCTAACAGGAGACTTCAACTTGCCTGAAATAACAGACTTAAGTTTTTTTACCATCTTCCGCAAAGTTTCATAAATAAATAAAATTTCATAAATTATTATGATTTAAGCTCGCATAACGATGTAGTAAATACCAATGGTAGAACATTATACTTGATAATAACTAAAAGCTAAGAAATGGTTTTATTGTAGACAAAACCAAAGCGCCTCCGTATAAATTAAAATTATCTTATAACGTATCCAAAAGAAAGAGTTAAAATCATAGGGACAAATGGTGGTTGTTAAGCTAATGCTGGGGTCTGCCAGTTTCAGAGTCAAAGTGATAGATTTACCCACCGGTGTCCATGACAATTCCAACGGTGTATGGCTTATCTCAGTCGAACTTGTAGCTACTGAAATCTCGTAAGGGGACAAATGGAGAATACTAAGCGATTGAAAAGGACCTACCAGTTTTAGAGTCACATTCTTTGTTTTCCTCACTGTTGCAAAACATGACGAATCAAACGGTGTATAGATCATCTTTGTTGAACTTGTAGATTCTGAGATCTAGGAGAGCACAAATTATGTAAACCTAATTCAAACTTTTGAACTCCTTGCGCTGGAGAACAGGAGAATCATTATTGATTCTTTTCTTTATAAATTATTTCATAACTGTGTAGATATTATAGATCTACTCTCTGAAATCCAATTTCGGATACCGGATATCAGAACCCGAATGGATAACAAAGGCCTTTCCCACTGTAGGAAAGTGCGAAATTCTAAAAAAAAGTCACTGAGATTCTAAAAAAGTCACCCATTTGGATAATGTGCTTTTCGTACAATAAATTATGTGGAATGAAAAACGAGGTAGACATATTTAATCAAAGCCAAAGAAGTTTTCAGAATAATTCAATAAAATTATTCTAAAGCAAGCAAAACTACTGTAGCAAGTTGTAGTTTATAAATATAGGATGACAAAAGAATAATAAAATAAAGAAAAAAAAAGCTTACGATGGGCTCATAAAATCCTAAAAGGAAATTATAAATCATTTAATTATATTTGTATTATGTCTTATCTTATTATTACATCTATATTTGAATATTTACTTTCTGTTTTTACAGTGTATAGTATTAAATTACATATATTACGCATGTATTACTACTACACTTGAATTAGCTATGTTAATTTTAAATTTAGCTTTATATTGTGATGCATTTCTCTTGGGTTTAGTGTATTATTGTGGTAATATTTTGTTGATACTATTGACAGTATGGATTGATTAATTTTACTAAGCATTCCTGGTAATATAAAAAAATAAATTGTAATTTACATTTTACAGAATACTATAACTGGGCATATGCCCGTTGTATTCTTCCTAAATAAATAAATGGGGAATACCAAGCGACTATTAATAGAAAGGTCCTAGCAATTTTAGGGTTAAAGTTGTAGGTTATACCATGGTTTCGGACCATTATGAATCCAATCGTGTATGTCTCCGGCTCAGTCTCATTTACAGTTTCCTCATGGTTTCTGATCAGGACGAATCCAAAAATACGTGAAAACCATTGAGGTACATCGCTTTGAGTCGAAATATGTTTGTTTGGTTTAAATATTTCCATAAACGCCGAAGATATAGGGAAAAGTATATTTTTTTCAAGATGGCGGTTGGTGAACCAAAATGAATGAAAAACATTTAAGTACATGGCTCGGAGTCGAAATATATTGGCTTGGTTGAAATATTCCCATAAACGCCGAAGATATAGGGAAAAGTATATTTGTTTTTATGATAGCGTCTGGTTGAACCAAAACGAATGAAAACATTCAAGTGCATGGGCCGGAGTCTTAATATGTTGCTTTGGTTTAAATATTCCCATGACGCTGAAGATAAAAGAAAAAAGTCCATTTTTTCAAGATAGTGGCCGGTGGTACCAAAAGTGCAAGAAAAATATTTATGTACATGTATCGGAGTCCAAATATGTTGGTTTGGTAGAAATTGTGCAATAAACACCGACAATATAGGAAAAATTCTAGTTTCTCTAGATAGTGACCGAAGGTACCAAAAATGAATGTAGATCATTGAAGTACATCTCTTTGAGTGGAAATATTTTGGTTTGGTTGAAATATTCCTATAAAATCCGAAGATATAGGGAAGAGTGTATTTTTTGAAGATGGCGGCCGGTTGAACGAAAATGAATGAAAAACATTCAAGTGCATGGACCGGAGTCGAAATATATTGGTTTGGTTGAAATATTCCCATAAACGCCGAAGATATAAGAAAAAGTTAATTGTTTTCAAATCAGTGACCGGTCGTACCGAAAATGCATGCAAAATACTCAAGTACATGGATCGGAGTCAAATATATATTGGTTTGGTTGAGTCGAAATATTTTGGTTGAAATATTTCCATAAATGCCGAAGATATGGGAAAAAGTGAATTTTTAAAGATAGTGGCCGGCGGTACCAAAAATGCACGAACATTATTCAAGTACATGGATCAGAGTAGCAATATGTTGGTTTGGTAGAAATCATGCAATAAACACCGATGATATAGGAAAAGTATATTTTTTTTCAAGAGAGCGCTCGAAGGTATCAAAAATAAATGAAAACAATTCTTTGAGTCGAAATAGGTTAGTTTGGTTGCAATTTTCCCATAAACGCAGAAGATACTATAGAAAAAAATCCGTTCTTTCAAGATAGCGGCCGGTGGTACAGAAAATCCATGAAAACCATTTAAATAAATTTAAAAACGATTTAAATATATTCTTGACTTTATACCTCTTGAGAGAGAAGAGACTAAAGTTTAGGGAATGTAAACTCACTGGAAGAAAACTCGCTGATTACAAAACAGAATATTTGCTATTTAAGACGAGGATGAGAAAACCTTAAACTAAGATTATGGATCATGGGTCTGAAGTATATTGACAATTTTAAAGCTACCATTCCACTAACCACCAATCAACAACCGGAGCAGTACAGCCAAGCCAACCTAGACGAAGTCGAGTCCAGGCTCGAACCAAGGTCTCTATGGTGTAGAGAGAGACTTGTATCACATATACATGGCCAAGTTGTAGGAGGCCAAGTTACACTTGATTACTTCAAACTGAATATCGCCAGCAATCGATAATAGATGTTATCGTTATCGAAATCAAGCATTCTATGTCCGTCATCCACTCCGGCGGTTCATAAACTCCCTCACTCCTCAACACTCTGACGTCACAAAAACCTTCCTGGTGGCTCTTTCCATACCCCAAAACCGCTGAATAGATAGAAGTTCCTTCGCACAAATGCGGAAGCTTTCGATCAAGAAGACAAGCAGCCAGCTAGGAATTACCGCAATGAAGGAACTTAAAACGTAGCACATACTTTGTTTCGAAACGAAATAATGAGGCGATGAACTGGCAAGGAAGGAAGCTGAAGAGACTGGCTTGGCTGGGAAATACAAAATCGAAATAAAGTACTGCACGGCTAGAAACAGACCATATCCATATTATCAATAATATTTAAATTAGTCTGAGTTGAAATGTGCAGGTTTGGTCGAGATTTTCCCTATAATACCGAAGATATAGGGAAAATTTCATTTTTTTAAGATGGCGGCGGAAGATAGCTCTAATACATGGAACCGCTGTAGAACAATCGTGTCGGTAGAAAATACATTAAAACCAATGATGCACGTCGTTCTTAGTCGACAAACGTTTGTTTGGACGAAATATGCCTTCTGTATGAATCTTAGTCGGCAATATTGGATTCAACTTGGCGACCTTTTGATAATTTGATGTGTTTCTCGTAACCTCATCTTGATAATTTACGTTTACGCCAAATTTCGCTTGACTAACTCATGTGGTTATCGTAACCAGACTCTCCAGGGTACTCTGCACCCATGGTACTCATCTACCCCTAGGGGCCCCGGTCCCATAGGGGAGGCTTGCCAAATTTGTTGTAACCTACTCTTGGTCATACAACTTCATACCAAATTTCGTTTCTCTAGTTTCCGTGCCGTGGAAAATGGGTTTTGGGCTGTCATTTTGGATTAAAGGTTTTAACGTTTTCTTATATTGTCGTCAATTACGTGTGATGGCACGCCTTTATACAAAATTTAATTTCTATATCTCGAACAGTGTGGAAAATGGTATTGGGCAACCATTTTTAATTCAAGATGGCGGCTTTTTCAAAATGTTGTAATAGTTTCCTAAACTACTCGTGACAATACATCTTTAGGCCAAATTTCGTATATGTAGCTCAAACGGTTTTGAATATTGATTTTAGGGTCCGCTGTTTTGGATCCATGATGGGGCCTTTGGTGACAACTTGTAATATTTTCTTAACCCACTAGTGAAGATGTACCTTCGTACGAAATTTCGTTTCTCTAGGTCCAGCAGTTGAGGCTATGCCTTCTATACAACAATAAGTTTGGAGGCCATTTTCGACCCAAAATGGCGACATTTTCATCACTTTGTAATATTTTCGTAATCTACTACGAGCTATGATGCACCTTCATACCATATTTGGTGTTACTACCTCCAGCCTAGGATATGAACTCTACATAGTGATGGAGAATACTAAGCAATTTAAAAGGATCTGCCACTTTTAGAGTCAAACTGATAAGCTTCCCTACCCTTTGAGACCATGACGAATCTAACAGTATGTGGTTAATCTCTGCGTAACCTGTAGTTACTGAGATCTAGGGGGGGGACAAAGAAATATTCAGATTTGGAATATTAAGCTATTGAAATTGACCTTCTAGTTTTAGAGTTTATTTGATGGGTGATTTCATGCTTTGAGACTATTACGTATCCAACGGTGTATGTCTCACATCTGTCGGGCTTGTAGTTACTGAAATCTAGGAGAAGCACGAATGGAGAATACTAAGCGATTCAAAGGACCTACCGCTTTTAAAGTCAAACTGATACTTTTTCGCACCGTTTCAGATCATGACGAGTCCAACGGTGTATAGTTCATCTCTGTGTGATTTGTTGTTACTGAGATCGAGTGAGGGGACAAACATATCATGTCGAAATACATGGGATAAATGGAGAAAACAAAGTAAATGGAAAGGACCTGTCAGTTTTATAGTCAAAATCATAAGTTTCCCTACCGTTTTAGATCATGACGAATCCAACGGTGTATGGCTCACCTCTGTCGGACTTGTGGTTGCTGTGATCTAGTGGGGACAAACAGACAGACACGACAAACCCTATAGCTTCCCTCATTCACTGACGTTCATAAGGGTGCGCTAATAAGAATGATATCACTGTTGAAAAGGTGACCCTTCCGTTTCTTCAAGAGGACAAGAATAATCCAGCATTAGTAATTAAACAACCATTTACACATTTATTAAAGTATTCGAATGCGATACTGAATTTGTTTGGTTATTTCTATATATATAAAGGCAAACTTCCTAGACCTTTATCGTGGCTTAGCAGAATACTTTGGATTTCCTGAACTTATTTAGAAGACATCAATGAACTGGATGAACATTTTTCTCATATCATTTGCAGCATATTTAATGAAAATATTCCGTTTAGAAAACAAAGTACCAAGAAGTTTGCTTCTTGGTTTACACATGTAATAATGAGTAAAATTAAGGCTTTTACACTGTTGGCCATGATATTGAATTTCGTAAAGTTTCATATTTTAATGAAATTCTGTACGTCATACTTAAGAAATAGAAAATTGTGTTCTATGTAAAGAACAGAAATCAAAAGTCTTTAGAGTGTCATCCGGAATATCTCAACAATATAATTAAAATTTTTATTGTTCCATCTACGTATAATTTTCACAGTCCGTGTATAATAGAAAAATGGCATCCCATATACTCTCGGGACTGCATCTGAAACAAGAATATATTTACGCATGTACCACATGTGCCACTTGTAATGACAATGAGTCTTCCACTCTTTCTATCTTGGCTGCGTTCATGTAGAAATACAGAAACCTTGATTTTAAAAAAAGGTGTCACATAAAATAAGTACATTATCTCTATCATTTTGCTGATTTTCATTGAATTTCTGCTCTAATAAGAAACACTCACCTTCAATTTTGTGTTAGTACATCAGGGGTTTCAAGGTACGGCGTGAGTATGCCTGTGTTCCACCATGAAGACGCAAACACCTTAAATACGTAAATACAGAAGTAGGAAATAGAGAATGTTGTGTGTTAAAAAACTCATGTGTGATAAGAAATTTTGATTTTATTCCGTCAGCTGGAATAGAAACTTATTACAAGGTAATAAAAAGTTATTTCCACTTTTAAAGAAACAGAAAGAAATACACAAACTGCTACTTATCTTTAGCACCCAACGTAATCCCATCGCCATCTAACACATTTTTAAAAGGTTCTTGCATCTGCGTCTGGCGATAAAACTTATGGTTTCGGACGAAAAGA
Source organism: Lepisma saccharinum (assembly GCA_022664845.1). NCBI lineage: Eukaryota > Metazoa > Arthropoda > Insecta > Zygentoma > Lepismatidae > Lepisma > Lepisma saccharinum. The sequence continues at coordinate 8,874 of JAGDQP010022196.1, forward strand.
AGGTCGTGAGTGCTACCTTCGTCTGTCTCATTGGCGAAAGATTTCCCACAGAGGTGGTTGACCAGAGAATGGAAGAGGTAATAAGATGTTAGCGGAAGGGCTGCAGTTTTTCCGAATGAATGGCACAGTATCTCCCAGCGAAGTACCTATATGGTGAACACTAGCCTCACAACATGCAAGCTGACATTCCGGAAAAGATCAGTAAACGCTGGCTTCAGAACCGGTACCTGTTGCACACGTTTCAACTGCTGCGAGTACAGGTCCTCAGTGATGGTTAAGTCGGTGGTAGCAAGTGGTAGGGCAACACTTGGAGACTAGTCCACCAGAGAAACAAAGCATGGTCTTTGGTATTTGTAGAAGTGGATTAGCGGTGTTATACACGAGGACTCGCGGTGAAAATCAATGTTTGGCACGTTCAGCACTCATGTTTCGTCTTTGTTGAGCACTCGAGTATTATCAAGTGATAACGCAGGGATTCATGATGAATTTACTTATGTTACGTAATATATATATATATATATATATATTAATTTGTTCATTCTTGTACGCGTTCATTTACGCTCTGAATAGTGTTTTACCCTTCCATTGTAATAGCTATCTATCGCTTTCGAGTAGATAATATAAAAATAACCCTTCTTCAACGCACCGATATAATAGTTTCGTTTCAGGTTTTCGTGTGGTAAGGAGTTGTTATTAAGTCAGTAAGCAAGTATAAATTGTGAATTACTTATTTCTCTTCGTAAATATTTCTTATCTCTGCAGTGAAACATGTTTTCCGTAAGTCACAGTTTCCCACGACACTTATGGCAAATTTATTATTTCTAGGATAAGGAAAAGTGCGTCAAAAACCGTTGGAAGGACAGATAAATATAATATCAGGGATTGTATATATTTACATAATTTAGTGTAATACATGAGTGCTTGAAGTGTGTAGGAAATACATGATTTATTATAAATAATATTTCTTGTGATGTTTATTAACTGAATCAGCAAAACCCCATTGCTATTCCTTACGTAGAAAAAAGATCGCAAGATAAAATTTTCGTAGTGTTAGCAATGTTAAGCACATATAAAAGATTCTTCTTCTTCTTAGTGAATGCCTCTTTAACATTACTATTCTTACTTTTATTTCTTTTTGACACTCCATATCTTCCCTTCCATTTTTATGTGGACTGTGATTTCATTTGATACACCTACCATTTACCAAGTTTCCTTCAGGTTTATCTTCATACAATGTTCCTTACAGTTTTCACGTAACTGTGTAAACAACTTGTTGAATAGTGTTCCTCGACTATCATCTGCAAATTTAACCCATATAATTTTTCTTCCGCCGGCAATAGCTCATTCTTGAATTAATTGGTGAAGGTCCATATTTCTTATCTTAAAGTGCATCAATACTCAAGTGTTTGGTATTTAGTTGGCTTACTGTAAGCAGAAATCGTAAGAAATATTTTGAGATTCATCAGTCGTCTTGTACAACTTTTTCAGGTTACGATTTCTGCATTTTATTTTCTGCTTCCTCATCTGTGTAGTTTATTTTAGACTTCCATACATCGTCAATCATGAATAAAAAGATAACATTCAATGGATCATTAACATCTTTGTGTTTGGGGAAAGAATAACATTATTGAACTTCTTGTTTTATAAAGTTATGACCTCTTACCTTCGGAAGACAAGGATTTCTATTCAGTTCCACCCTTTCCGTAGTGCATTTGTTTCTCACCTAGTTTCAGATATTCCAATTCGTCTTAACAACAAGCATTCACTGTCAGTGCGACTGTGACTCCAATGTTTTCCAATTCACTAGACACAGGATCTTCACCGGCGTCCAATGTCATTAATATTTCCTGCTGAATATGCAAAATACGTTAGCAGTCAGTCATCTTCAGCTACACTCAAAACACCAGTAATTAGTAAATATCATGATAAGCGATGAGAGTAACATTTTATTCAGATTACCTCGTACGTAGAAAGCAATACATTTATCGAATGCCAAAATAATCCGTATAAGTATTAAAGAGTTCGTTAACTGTTCACTTTATGCTACGTTCCCACAAAACAATTTTATTTACTATACTAGTGATCCAATTGATTCGCTTTATCAACAGTTCTATTTCACGCATGCTAAGGGTAAGATATCTTTGTAGTAACATTTATGATGCGTATAGTTAACTAATAAAAATAAGTTATATTTCAAGATGAATACAATGAACTCATTTTGTCATTTTCAGAGTTACAGCCGAAAACGTTCAGGAAGTGAAGCCAACGTTAAACCTTGAGTTCTTGATAATCAAGTTCTCGAACTGTTGACATTTTGGTGTTAAAAAATCTATTCTGTACTCAACAAAGTTTGTGATAAAAGTATCTTTACGATTACATTGATCATTTTTAATTACTTACATTTTACTATTTATCATACCTGATACCAACATGCAAGCAATTATTTCTATATGTACTATTTATCTTAAACTTATTTCTAGTTTTGGGAGCAAATCTTAGTCATCCGTTTCACTTACATGGCTACACATTTGAAGTTATTGGTCAAGGACGTCTGAACGAAGGTGGTAGCATGTCGTTGAAAGAAATAAGAAAGTTGGATAAAGAAGGTAAACTAATACGCAACTATGATGCAGCACCACGGAAGGACACAGTGCCAGTGTACTTTAACGGTTACGCTGTGATTCGATTTAAAGCTGATAATCCAGGTAAATATTAAAATATAGGTGGATCAAGTTACATTTTATTTAAATAATTTGTAAATTCCACTGCCTGATTAATGTTTAAGAAAAAACTAACGGCGCCTGTTTTAACCTTTTTCGTAGTATTTCTTAAGCTATACGTTTGTAAAATTGTCAGTCGACAAAATGTTCTGTCATGTCGAATTAACATATATAGAGGAAATATATATACAAGGTGGTTCTTTAACAAAAAAGCAGCTCTTCTCGTGATTTTTAAAGTTGTCCCTTTAAAAATTCAGGATTTACAAAATATAAATGTCCAAATGCGAACTTTGGACCCTCATAACTTGTGAACGCTGACTCTTCAGTATAGTACTACGCTTGGTTACTGCTAAGATCTAGGATTACCACTATACCAAGTTTGGTTAAGTTCGGATTTATTCCATATTTCACGGAGTATGTATTAAAGCTGAAGTTCCCAAAAGTTAGTCCAAATGCAGATTTTAGACCCTCATAACCCATAAAGGGTTAATGATTAGATTATAGTATTGCACAATATTACTAGTCAAGGGCTACTACCATACTAAGTTTGGTTGAGATAGGCTGCATCCACTATGAGGCAGAATTAATTAAGTGGTCTTCAAGCTTATTTTGCTCTGTGTGTGTGTGTGTCTGTGTGTGTGAGTGAGAGTGAGAGAGAGAGAGAGCGAAAAAAAGAGAGAGAGACATAGAGACACACACACACACACACACACACACACAGAGAGAGAGAGAGAGAGTTTCAATATTTTTCAAGATATTGGACAAATGACAAGCAATAATGAAATTTTGGAAAGCGGCCCCAATAATACATGTGAGTGTGTAACAAATGAACTATCTGAGATTCTTTTACATTGTGCATTTTAGCTGAGAAATTAGGTTGCCAGTAATTGCGTAGGCTTATGATGTCATCAATTACGGGAAATCAAATTTCTTCCCTAAAATAAACAATGTCATAATATCAGATACTTTATTTTATACACACTCACATGCATTATTGGGGACGATTTTCAAACTTTCATTATTGCTTGTCGTTTGTGAATTATTTTTTAAAATCTTCTCGATTGATAAGTGCTCAGACTTCAATTAAATAATGATGTCATAATTTTTGAAAACGAAACACTCGTCAATGGACACGATCTCGAGATCGCTGCCCATTGTATTCCATAGTAATTCGTAAGTTCCAGTGCGCTATGAACTTATATCTTTGATAATACCCTTAGTTTTTTAAATATTTTGAAAAATGTTAAAAATGGGAGGGTTGGGACGAGGAGCCCTCTTAAGCTCAAGATCCGAATTTTTTGCTAAGTCTAAAGCCCAACTTTTTACCCTCGTAACTCGTGAACGGCATCGGAAACATTGAGTAATTCTTCGTGACACAATTTTGTTGTGTAATTTATATTGTTAAAGTCATGATGGTGACGCTTTGAATTTGAGTGTGTCATTGGGCTCTAACTGCTGTTTACACGCATCTCACATAGTCTAATTGCATGTTCGTGAACAAACTCATTTAAATTATGATTTAGGAAGATTTTTAATGAAACAAAGAAAATATATAATAGAAGCCACGTACCCGAAGTCTTGCCACGTTAACTTTAAAATTGTTTCTTCGGAGCTGTACGATAATTCCTGTTACAAATTATAGAACATTTGACTGTATTTTCTACGTCTAACATATCTGTGTATGTGCATACTGTATAGTCATGAAAAAAGACAACATGTACTGTCACCACTTATGACTAACCTCTAATAAGTAGCTTGACGCGACGTTTAGTACAGTCCCTGCGTCGCTGTTACTGGGTTAGAGAAGACGAGCAGTTAGGATACAAACATTAAACCAAACGCTGTGTTGGTTTGATTATTGTCATCTGACAAACCAATTAACGTTATTTAGATAATTCAAAAGTCCATATTATTATAAGGTTCCCAAACTTCAAGAAATGCGTGCAGTCATTTCCTGGGATAAATGCTTCTTGGAGAGGGCATTTTCAGTAATTTCTGGGGACTAGAGAAGCCATCATTGACAATCGAATGTGCGAAATCCATGTTAATTATTCAAAGGAACAATTCCGAATTTCCTTCAGAAATATATATATTAAAAAAATAAGAAGAACAAAGTGCTAACAGATAGTTGTTTCTTCAGAGAAGCGTGATTGGTTCAAACTATGGACGTTGAAAACTCCAGAAGAACTTTAAAGGTTTTGTGTCCAAATTCCGAAAGAGTTTTTATTTAAATGTTATTTTAATTTACATTCTATTTCACTTATTCTGTGGAATTAATATATTCGTTCTATTAAAATCATTATAAAAATATTATAAAAATGTTTTGGCACAAATTGCAAAAAAAAACTCTTGTTTATTGAAACCAAATATTGACAATACCAGTGAAAATTATGGAAAATAAAATTGCTCTGGTGTTTAATAAATATTTGTGTTAGATTGATTTATCAGAATTTAAAACCTTTTGGGGAAATAATTTGAGAGTCTAATGCCAATTGTTCAAGCACGAAACATGACTTGTACAACTCATGAGATGTGATATTATTTTCAGTGATTAAGATCCTATTGATTTTAAAGTTCTAATTTGGTGCTTTTTTTAACTTTATTTTAAAAGTCTAGGTAAAATGTTGTGAAATGCAAATTTTAATATAACTTTAAAGCATGTATAAGATTTTTTTTCTTGGGTCGACTCTGAAACCACCCTCATAAGTGAGAGGTTCTTTATACTTGTCCCGAATATTGATCAAGAAAATATGGTGACCGTATCCTAATCCGATTAATCAGAACTTTCAACTTAATCAAATTTTCTCATTATTGGTATGTATAATTTTGCATTCTTGGGATCAGAAACTCAGTGATTTGTTTCCAGGCATATCTGCAAATGTTTATACCATTGTTGGGTATAAAGATTAGAGCGCCTTTAGCTGTATTTATTTATTCAAAATATGTAACAATCAAACGTAGTGATATTTAAAAATAACCCATGCAAGTTGAAAACACAGAACCCCTAGTGCTATTTGAGTCACAGGCTATGGATAGCCTGTACTGTACATCACATAAATGATATTTGATAAATGAATGTCTCAGAAGATATCTAAACATATGTGCAAATGTTTCCATAATCAGCGCACACGAAAGTCTGAAATTCTTACGGCTGTCATGACTGTAGCTCTTGCCCTTTGCCACTCTCATTTTGCATATGACCATTCAATTAGATGCTCTGTGAGGCGGGACGGCTCTCCTTTTTCAACTTGATTGTCGTATTTGAACAGTTCCTTGATGATATATTAAGGTTTCTTTCTGTGTATGGCTACGGAAGCAAGAAAACACCATCAGCCGTGCTGTAAACATGCTATCCCCGAAAAGATGTAAGCACATACAAATAAATAATAACCACTAGCGTGACAGGCCGATAAGCCCTATGTCTGCTCCAACGCCATCTGTCTGCGCTTGGTGGAACTGCATCCACTTAAGTTGCGGATGTGTGGTCAGCACTGCGCGCTACCTGACCATGAACAGGCGTATCAGGGGCTTTGTAGAGCGAGTGTGGCTGCAATGTCTTTATTGACGTGACTCCCCAGTTTGCCTCACGAAACTGGGTGGATGCCGAAAACTGTTACTTCACCGGGCATTGAACCCGGGACCACGCGGATATGCGTTCAACGTTCTAACCCACAAGTAAGCGCATAGCATTTTATTTCAAACGTGGTTCCTCAAATATGTAGTAACTTAAGTACAGAAAATAAGATTTTTTATAAAACACTGATGAAAACAGATTTTGGAGATTATACATGGAATGACACTGCAATATGTGCGTGTACATGTACGACGTGCAAAAGTGCTAAAATATTAAAAAAAAGTAATGGTTATATCAAAAAGCAATCAGTAAGAAAATATAAACGGTATGTACACAATACAATTTTCCCATCTCTGGTATAACATTCAAACTCGCCAATTCCAGTTTAAGGCATCTTCGTTAAAATATTTTATAATTTGTAGCTTATTCTGATCCCGTAATCCTGTAGTAATACGGCGGACTCAAGATGAAAATGGGGACTCACCCGTAAGAAGTTCTATTATCTGCCTTCCTAACTGAGGTGTTCAAAGCTTTCCCAAGTTTTACACGCAGATAACGGTATTGTATATATCTCTATTGTTAGTTCAAGTAAGGGTTTAATCGTATATACAATTATACATCTTTGATTAGTATTCAAAGGCCAATATTAATATTCCTACTTACTTATTGCAATATTCCTACCTATTATAATACATGTGACATATTCAGAACCCGAAGTAGTAGTCCAGATAACATCGCATTATTATTATACATAATTCATATTCCATTGTTATCCCCAACAACCACTCCTCCTCCTGGAAAACCGAAATTTCCTTACATAAAATCTTTTAAATCAATCTCATGTTTATGGAATGCCATTTGTGCAATTATAACCATTCATAACATCCATTATCGAATAGACTTCATCAAAATTCAATATATCCAGTGTCGCATAGACGCGTCAAAATTCTTTATATCCAATGTCGCATAGACTCATCATATCCATAGTCAACATAATCCATAGTCATCATCATCCATAATGATCATCATCCACAACCACTTCTCAGGGATTATTTGTTAATAATCTCATATGTAAAGTTGTTGAATTCAAAATTTCTATACGAGAAGAGCTTTTTTCTTTGCTCGCAATCCTGGACAGTGTAGATTACTTAATGCAATCAGGTGGATACATATGAAGTCAATCTTATTCTCATAGCAATGACATAAATGAGATGTTACTTTACTATTTGCCATCTTACATAACAAATACTCTTTAGTTGGAAATTCCATACATATCTGGTTTGCGTGAGTTCAAGTTTACCATATTAAGCTCGTACGATTCAGCTTAAGATCTTTCAGATTCAGTTTCCTGGTTTCATGTTCAAATATCTAGCTGGCCTCGGTGGATTCGAATTTAAGTCCATCACAATTAGACCCATTCCAAATGTTAGTTCAAGCAAGGGTTTAATCGTATATACATCTTTCATTAGTATTCATAGGCCAATATTAATATTACTACCTATTTATTATAATTGCAATGAATATAATACGTATGACATATTCTGAACCCGAAGTAGTAGTCCAGCCAACTTCCCATTATTATTAAACATCATTCATATTCCATTTTTATCCTCAATATCTACCTTCTCCCTCCCTGCTTACAGAAGCGTTATCACTGGGAAACATTATTGATTAAAATTATCGAACTTGGTCCAATACTATCTATTCAGCCCACACATTTTATGTTTTAAATATGCAGTAAACACAACCTCAATTTATACAATACCGTATAACGCAACTCATAAAACACACTTGAATATGTCACCCTCGATAATCATGTGCAATACGATATTAAGCCACTATTGATGAAATTGTGAATTCGAGTCCAGCTTCGACCATCGATATTTGGGGACTTAGAAAAGCATTCCACTCGTAAAAATCGAAAACAACCGAAGTAAAGATTAAAATCTGTGAACACAACATATTTTCGCCAAATTTGTAAACTTCAATACTGTCAATAGTTACCATTACAGGTAGGTCTGTGTTGACAGCTCGTTATCCCTAACCCAACGAAATAGTCTAAGATAAACCAGGATTGCATCGTAAACTAACGTTTCTCATCCTTGATTTTGTTCCATATTAGGTTAGAGAAACGGATACGAAAGAACCCAAAAAGGCTAAGTAAACTATACCCAAGATAACCTTTTAGCGTTTCTACACTTACGGTTACTACACTTACGAATTTCAAACGTGGTTGGATTAATTTGCTGATTATGACAATAGACAACAGCTTTTTACAGAAAACATTACAATCCAAATTAATATGAAAGGACCTGAATCGTTAAAAGATTTTATGAAAATATTATATACTAAGCTTTTCTATTTACAATCATATTCACTTCTAAATTCACGGATATTATTAGGTTTGTTACCTTTTTTCACTTCTAGTCTTGAAGTGGACCAAATTGTTATTGATGTTTATTTCATTAATTACGGCGTATCAATGCACATAATTTACTGAACAATAACAATGCTGTACCGCATATCTGTTGATCTAAATTCGTTCAAATAAGTATGAAGACGTTTAATTTAAACGCAACTTAAAATTAATTACTCTTATGAAAGTCATAATACAATAAAAAAAATGTTCCAATATAAATTATGGAATATTTGTAGCTGGCATTTGTTGTCAACGTTTGTGCCTCATTCTAGTTTATTGAAAAATGAGAATAATTTGTATTTGAAGTCCCTTTCTTCTATCTAACAATACAGTGTTAAGTGATTAGTATCCTTATTACTCTATCTCATGTACTTTGTCTTACTGAAAATAATAATTATCTTCTATTCTTTCATAGGTTACTGGCTCTTCCATTGTCATTATTTATATCACATGCACAGCGGTATGCAAATGGTTTTGCACGTGCAAGGGAAGACTCCACCACCACCAAAGAACTTTCCAAAATGTGGTAACTTCCTACCTCCAGTTCAATGTCTGGAATGTATGGAATAACCAATGTAATAAAAATAGATATGGTTAATTAAATAAAATTTGATAATTTTTTATTTCAAATAAAAGTGATAAATATAATCTGATATATCTGAAGAAAGTTTGCCACTTTTGATACAATTTATAGATAAATTTTGCACTGATATTATCTTGATACATATGAGTGTTGTAACTTGTTTAATGTTATATTTAAATATTCCAATTTGAAAAAGGCCATCACAATTAGACCCATTCTCTCCATGCAAGAATTCACCGTCCTTTTTTCGTTCACTGCATTTAGTCCACGCAAATATTGGTTAAAATATTAAGACAAATTGTTATAGAACGAATGAGTATGATTTCTATGAATGTAATATTTTTTGTAGTTTCAAATGGGTTGACTACGCAGCCAGTATTACCACTATTATAGTAGTATTATACGGGTATTATTACTATAATGTATATGGCTTTAAATTCCGTTGCTGAGGCTATGCCCAATGTATTGTCCCGTTTCTAATTATATTACGGTTAATAAATGCTGTATTTTTACATACAATAAATTGTGTAAGTTCTTCTTTATTATTAAACATTTTTGAGGTTCTAAGTATTACCCCATTTTGGCCGGAAAATGTAAAAAAATACGTCTTTATTATTGAATTGAAATGGTCTTCATTGAAGCTGGCGAGGTTCAGCCTATGCCTGGTCTGCCACCTAACCCTTGTTAAAAGGGCATAATTACAATATTAGAATAAAAAAAAGAAACAATAGTGCACATTAGCCTCTAATAAGGGCAATACAGCAATAATAGAATTACATGAAATATACAATGTTAGTACTATAAGTGAATTACAATGCAATAAAGAAAATGATAAAAGAATAATGCACAACAATGATAATAATAGTATTAATAATAATAAACAATCCTATATACTAAATGCACTTACTCACACATACACAAACACACAGAGAGAGAGAGAGACAGACACCCAACACACGCATGTTTTTATTGGTGTCTACAGTTACATATCTACGAGGGGAAAAAGACGTTACAAATATATAATGATTCTAATTACTCAATACCAATGTGTGAAATTGTCAGGTTGGATCATAAGAGTTTGAGCGTAGTAATTCCTTCGGATGGAGGAAATGTTTGACCATAATTTTGAACGAACTGTAAGTGGTAGTATTTGCAATATTGATTGACAGAGAGTTCCATGTTCTTGCTGCTGAAATAGAAAATGAACCAGCTGTTTTGCAGAGACTGCAACGGGGAACATTAAGGGCGTTACTATTACGTGTTGTGTAGTTATGAACAGTTCTTCGAGGGTTAGTTAAGTTTATTTGCTAGGTAGAGATTTATTTGAAAAAAAAAAAATATTAAACAACAATAGTGCAAGTTACGTCTCCTTGACATAGGCAGCAAATTTTCATTATTCATTTTTGGTAGTACATGTTCCGATCTATGAAATCTAAATCTAAATCTTACTCAAACATTTTGTATTTTTTGTATAGATATTCCCTTTCTCAAGGTCAAACCCGGGCCGCAGACTGCAGAGATAGGATAAGGTTAGGGACAAAATATAACTTAGTCTCTTTCGTGAAGTATTCGCGTACTTTATAAAGATACCGCAGGGTTGACAGAGTTTTTGTACACTGGGTGGACACATGAGAGCTCCAGGTAAGAGTTTCGTCCATGTGGACTCCTGGATTTCTGACCACCTTGGAATGTGGAATATTTACGTTCATTATGTTCACTTCAATTTCATCAGGAAATATATTCTTCACATCACTTTTTGTTCCTATGATTGTGAATTTACATTTTTGTGGGTTCACTAATAACTCATTACCGATGCACCAATCATTCATAGCTTTAAGATATTTATTAAGAAGTGTCACATTTGTATTTAATAGGCTGGGTGGAGACGAGATAAATAATTGTGTCTCATCAGCATAAGAATGGACTTGAGGATGCTTCAAGGTAAGAGGTAGGTCAGAAGAGTATATTGAAAAAAGTAAAGGACCTAATATAGAGCCTTGTGGCACACCATTATTAATTTTAGCTGGTTGCGATAGTACCAGTGCGCAATTTTGTAACATAACTCTTTGTTCTCTGTTATATAAATACGATCGGAACCACGAGATAGTAGACTTTTCTACATTGTAATAATTAAGCTTGGCTAAATGTAAATCGTGTTGCACTAAATCAAATGCTTTTGTGACATCAAGCAGAACTAGTACAGTAACATAAGAGGAATTAATTGCCTGTAACATTTCATCTGTAACTTGTAATAATGCAGTAGTAGTGCTATGGTGTCTGCGAAAACCGGACTGACTAACAGGTAGTAGATTGAGTTTAGTTACATATTTGTACAGTTGCTTATATACACATTTTTCAATCGCTTTCGACAAGATAGGTAATATACTAAGAGGCCTTAAGTCTTTTAGAGATTCCACTTTTGTTTTTCTCGGAACCGCCATAACTTTTACTTCCTTCCAATGGCTGGGAAAACAATCATTATTAAAAGAAAAATTTATAATGTGAGTTAATGGTGATAGAATAAATGGACGTGCTAAGTTCAACATTTTTCTTGTAATACCGTTAAGTGCTGCAGCATTCGACTTAATGCTTTTTGCTGCTCTCTCCACTTAGAACTCTTTCACTTGACGTAATGTGAATGGCTCTGACAGATGGTTAAATTTCAGCGTATTGAAGTAACTGACGTTTCTAGATATAGCTGACTCGTCAGTAATATTTGAATTAGTTGCATCAACAAAATGTTATTTATTCAATTTGGGTCATTTACGTGGCTAGGATGATAATACGAAGGATTTTTCTTGCCCACTCCTAATTTACGGAGTTTATTCCCCATAGCTTTTGGGCTACTGCTATTAGTAATATGATGGGAGAAATAAGCTACCTTCTCCTATCTTATAACGGTTGTTGTGAAGTTACAGAGCTGTTTATACTCATCCAAATGTTTTGCAATTTTGTTGGTTTATATTACGGTGCGCATTATCTCTTAATTTCATTAACAACCGTGTGTTACTTGAAATGTAAGTTAGTTTGCAGGCTGTTATTTTAGCAGTGCAAATCGAGGCATGTTTATCAAATATGTCTATAAGGGACTTTATAAAAAATCAATTTGGATTCATATGATTTGAGTGCATCCCTATTAAATGATCAAAAATTCACGTTCGACAAAACAAGAGTAATTGCGGTAAGTTATATATACTGGTTCGCTTCTGCGTGTTTTGATTATGTTAAGGATACTGTAGTTAAACAATGTTCAGAACTTCCTATCGGTTCGTACACTTACTTCCTGAGTAAGCACATCGCTTACGTTATCTGTTATGATCAAATCAAGCAGCGATTGCCCTGATTCAGTTATACGGATGGGTTTGTTGACAAGTTGAACTAGCTGGTATGTATCTAAATTATTCTTTAAATATATGGCTTCCGGGTCATCTGGAGATATTTGATCACAATTAAGGTCACCAAGCACGAACAAATTATTAACCTGTGAATACATACTCACTATCAGATCTTCTAGACCTGGCAGTTTGTAGTATTGTGTACTAGGAATTCTGTACGCTCCAATTATTCCTATTTGCGTGGCGTTAATTTTAACAATAATATTAAGGTACTCAATATGATTTTCACCCAGTGCTAGCGCCGGGTTACATATTTTAATATCTAAATGATTGCGATAATATATGGCAATACCCCCGCCTCGCTTAAGTTGTCGGTCCTCATGAACTACACTGTAGCCAGCTAGATCGATTGCAGCTGAGGTTATGGAATCGTCAGTCCAAGTTTCCGTAAATAGAAGAATTTCGTATTGTTGTTTGTAAAGCAAGCTAATTTCGTCCATTTTATTTATTATTGAGCAAACATTAGCATGGGCTATTGTAAAATTTGAAGGTTGCAGCGACATGATTTATATGGGGAAACATTTAGTTGTACTTCGAGATTACATGTTCAGATGTTGTAGTTTTACAACGTGGATCGGTCTGTCTGCATTTTTATGGTAAATAATCATTATTATGACAACTAAGCTACTTCTTGTAATAGTTTCAAACAAATAGTTACAAGGATGCTCTTTATTCCACTTGCCTATGACTTATTCTTCCAGACAATTGCACTCATTGGTAATCCTGATCCTACTTCTTCTACAAGACATATTAGGTTGTTTACTGAATATTATCAAGTCATACATGTATAAGTAAACAAAAACACTAACAGAATCACAACTGACACATTTAGAGTAACTAATAGTTAATAGGACTATACGAAGCATGTTGTAAAAAAAGTAACCTGTATATTACGTGTATAATTACTAGAAATAGTAAGTGAGAATTCACAATCTACACTACATTTTAATATGATTATATATGCACCAATATACACATAGAAGCAGAAACACACACACACACACACACAAGAATTAAAAATGCTTAAAGGATGAAAAAAGATTAATACTGTTTGATTAAATAACAGAAGTCCAATATCCATTCATGTCAAGGCCTGTAAGTGTTCATTTGAACTTTCTCAGTTCAGCAGTTAATGTGGTATAATGTTTTTTTTTGTAATTAAGCTTAACAGCCACCTTTCCATCTTCCGTCCATGAATTGCGCCCCCCGAACTTCATTTTAGCTTCTTGTAAAAGCTATAGGCGAGACTTCCACAAATCTTCATTTATATAGATGCTTTGTCCACCAATTTCCTCTTGTTTTTCAACATTTGCATCCTTGTCCTATGGCTAACAAATTTTACAATAACTGCCCTCTTTTTATTACTAGGAGGTCCAGTTCGATGAGATCTACAGATGCCTGTTAACTCCACATTCAATCCCATTAAGTTATGAAGCTTCCGTACTCTTGTAACCCAAAAATCCGAATCGAGTATCTTCTTTGATATTGCTCTAATTAAGTCATTTTGTCTTCGATTTCCCTTTCCAAGATATTCACTTTCTTGTCTAGGTTGGCAACCTTGCTTCCAAATTCATGAATCTTGTCTATGTTGAAGTTACTGTTTTCTTGCAGTGATTGTAGAACTGCTTTTGCGACACGGTCTACAATAAGGTCTGCCAAACACTTTTGAATCAGATCCGTTTTCAGTTGTTCACTAACACACTCGTGAATTGTCGTAAGCAAGTTCTCGCTAATGTCTTTGCGGATCCACTCAGTTTCTTTCAGGGGTCATTGACCGCCGACTGGTGTCCCTCCGGGTTCCTTGAGCGCTCACAATCTATCTCTCTCTCTCTCTCTTTGGTAGATCTGCGCGGAGTTACCTCTGCAGCTGCACCTCGTTGTAGCTTCGTGTTCGGAGGCTTTGGCATATTGAAATTTTTTATGAAGAGAATATAATTATTATGCACTAAATAATCACTTCACACTCGGGACATTTAGCTTTTCTTGTGTACGAGGAATTCACGCAGCAAATACTATATTTTAAACGTATTTTACATGTCTTTCTACACCTACACAGCACTTAACTTGTGGACACGACGTTACTGCGTCCTCAGCACGGCAGCCATCTTTGCATGTATAATATTAAAATATAAATATAAAAGGATTGTAATATTCATGGACGAAAAATACCAGTAAGGATATTGAACGTGTTGAATCAAGTTTGTGCGATAAACAATAACTTCAGTTTAGAATTATCGAGCGACCGTTTCTCAGTGGTGGTTAGGGTCGTGTTTTCGACCTGAAAGGTGATTCTCGCTCGCGTTCTCGTAAAAGTGCTGTATGTATGAAAACGTTGACTCGATGAGAACACAACTATCGTATTTGGTTATAACACAAACGTAATCTACATTTGTGCTTGGTAAACTCAGTGCGATGGGCTTGCGTATATACCCAATGTTGTCGTTTTAAAAGTAAATTTAATTCAGTTTAGAAAGTAGGAATACCTAATATGGGTGAAATAAAATGTTTCTGTATTACAAATGAAATTTGAAACATACTTCGTTTAATACTATGAACGAAATCATAAGAAAACTAAGTATTACAGAGACAGTTTATGCTAGAGTTAACACGTTACGTTGTAATTTTGGTAATGGGCCAGGTTCGTTCAAGCCATGATATTCAAATGTGCGTTCACCAAACACTATGTTTAGAAATATCTCAAGTTCTGAGTCTTGAAATTGACATATTCCGAAGGCTTTTAAGTGTCTAACTTCTAAATGAGGAATTGTGTCATGAAATAATAAACTGCGCGAATTTGGTCTTAACACAAAAGATATAAGTTTAGCTAACCAAGTGCCTACAAAAATTAGATTTTGCTTGTGCCTCTTGAATTACTATACGAAGTTTTGAGTGCTAGTTTAGCTAAATAAAGTAACGTTTTGGGGATAAAAGACGTGTATTATACAGAGGAAAATTTTCCCACACGGAAACATAGGGGAAGCTTTGCTCCGAAATCACTTCCCTTTATATATTTAGGTGGGAAGTTATAGATTATTCGTGTTATATGCAAATCAGAAACACACATGTAGAAACCGTGACTTGCGATTGATTACCCATGAGCTCAGATTGTCACACAAAGAAGATTAATATTAATCTTCGGTTAATCCATCAAATGCTGCAGGTGTTGACTTTATGTCCCAGTTTAGCCGTAACAAAGGAAGTGTGACGTCAGCCCCTGACATAAACTATTCGACATTCCCTTGGTGTCTAACATACTAGAGTCTATGGCGAACAGCAAGCAGGTTTAGAGACTATAGTTATAACGTCAAGAAAGGAGTCAGTTCAACATGTTTAAGACCTTACGCTACTTTCACCTACAAGTCCGAACTACAGAGGTAAACATGCGGAAAATTCCACCATGGATCTTGAAATAAGTTCTAGACACAAGAAAATAATTCAAAAACTACCAGAAAAGTTAGATGATTATTCTACTCATGAATTTGGTGTGACGTCAAACATACAGACGGAAGTTAAAAAAGGATAGTGTAAATATTCAGTGTATAAAGTTAAGGAATTCTTCCGCTCTTTTGGTAACAGGTACAAGTTCGTCTTCTCTCTCTCTAACTTTTGTAGTATCAACATTTTACATTGTACCAAACAAACAAGACGAAACGAGAAAGTAAAAATTTTGTTTAGTGGAAACAATAATAAATCGTACAAAAATAAACAACTAGGATAACGAGCAAGGATAACAACGTACAAAAATAAACTAGTTTGTAGGTGTTCCAATCTAAACATGTATTATTATCGATGTGTAACGCGTAGCTGCAATAAAAAGCTGCCGAGTGATCATTCAGATGGTGGAGAAAGGTAAATAAAAATGTATATTCAAGAATTAATTGAATCAATCTTGCAGTACGTAAATATACAAACTGAAAATGGTTAGTTATTATACGCATTTTTTGAGATGTTTAAGCTCGTTCCAATGTTTATAAATTTTTTTTTAAATTTGTTTTGCATTGCACTTAAATCATATGAGCACAATATTTAATTTTAATGTTGGCCCTGTAAACTTTGCTTCTAGTATCAGCCCCATAAGGCCAAAAGCTTTAAATTATTTATAACAATATAATTTACACTGTTTAGGATTCAAGTGTTGATAATCCGGACTCCAATCATTAATTATGACTATGAATGTGAAAGTAATTATAGTATTAAATGTGGGATTGCAAGAATGTACAGTTCCGATCTGAAATATCAACCCAAACCGTACTTGTTACAAACCCCATAACAATGGTAGTGTTAAACAATGTAAAAAAAATTTGGGTGCGGATACACTGGGAGCCAAAATCGGGAAATAAGAAAGTTTTCCAACAGATTTTCCTAATGTCATGCATACTTATCATGGCCCGTATATTCTTTTGGAAGATTTCAACGCCCAAGTCTCATCACCCAAGAATCGACATCACCGATAGGGAAATCCCCAGGCCTAGAAAGTCTTATGAAACGTTTAATCTAATAGACGTGTGGAATAACCCTAATAGCCAGAGATTCACATGCATAAGAAAATATATGGCATTTCGCATGGATAGAATATGTTTCACCCGAAATATTGCAATCTATACATAAAATGCAAATAGCTCCTGTTTTATCCTCAAACCAACATGGCTTATGCATGTCTATATTCCTTCCATTCTTGCATACTTTACGTGTACAACGCGCATGCTAGAAGATCAAGAATAAAAACAAGAAATAATCAGATGATGGAATCAATTAGTCCACGCACGACCGGTAAACTTCACCATGCTAGAAATTCGGGATGGATGCTACTATAAAAAAACATTTAATAAAAATTAGTAAATATTATGGGAAAGAATTATATAATCACGATAGAATGTTATTTCAGCACTATTCCAAGCGTATAATAAAAATACAATCAGTCCAACAACAGCGGAAGCTGTTTGTGTATAGATGAAACAAACAAAAGCCATACTACTCTCTTTGTATCGTCAATAATAAAATGCCACCATTCAACGAAGAAAAGTTAAAGTCTTTGATATGAAATAAATCATATCCTTAACTTATATAAAACGAGGGAAAAGGTGGCAATCAAAAGTATATTAAAAAGATCAAGTTATACAGGATGATCAGGTTAAAAAAGAGATCGTGAATCGTGAGATATTTTAGCAAATTATATAAGGCCGTACAGATCTAAGTCACCTCAAAAATAATACAAGTGACAACCGATCTAACTTCGGAGGATTAAGAATTTTTGGTAAGCCTGTTTACAGAAGATGAATTTTTGCAATCATTGTCAGAATGTAACATAAAATCATCAGCCGGCCAGAACGAGATGACGTAAGGGTTCTGGCTAAATTTGAAAGAAATAATGGTACCATTTTTGTACAAGACTTTAATGATTTAAATTAAAACCCAAAATTGGCATTAACAAGGCTAAAGTGAAAAGAATTAACTCTGAGACTGTATTCAATTTTCGGAAAAGTGATAGAAGTCAATACCTCTGGTTGGTTCCACTATTTGCTACAAGACAGTTACATTCAAGAATACCAAATTACATATCTTATTTTTCTCATCTGTTGTCTCTCATTCTAGTCAGTTTTTGTAAAGGTTAATTGAATTCCGTTTTTTGTTTGCAAAATGACAATTGATTTAAAGTATTAATTGTTGTTACATCATGCCAGTGATTTCATAAGTATTTAAATAATGTTTTGCGCACGTGCCTTTATTTGGGATTGTTTCTATTTAGCTATAAAAATTCAATGCATAGCCGATTTAACTTGTTTCCTTTATTCAGACCTGCAATACTTAACCAGTCACCACACGTACCTACAACACAGCTCACAGCTCTTTCTCTGTGATACAAGTACGACCAATGTCGATTTGTTGGCGCAAAATTAAAATTTTGAGAGATTTTAGGAAATTAGAAAATTTAATTTAAAAAAAGAAGACAACAGTTGGCACGAAAAAAAAATATATTTAATTTATGTTTAATGGTTCTATATCTATGAATTCTTCGGATGTTTTAAGGTGGTAAAACATAACCAGAAAAATAAAAAAATACAACATTGTTGTCAGTTTTGAGGCTTTCTACAATCGTTTCCTTAGCTCAAAATGGTTCGTGATGTCCTCAAAACTTACGACGTTAATTTAATTAATTTCCCGAGATCATACAATGGTGCAATTTCACACAGCGACGTAAGTTGGGTGATAATACAACATTGCACTGTTACTTTTACATATTTCTATGTATGCATCTATTTCAGAAACATAGGTTAATATTTTGTTATTACAGGATTCTTTATTCTAAAATAAATAGTAGCCTGCACGGGTCTGGGTTTGACTGGTTGAAGAACACTTTATGATTTGAGCAACACAATATTAGCTTGAGGAAAAGTATGAGCACCGCAATAAACCGAAGAAAATTAATGAAAATGACTTTCTCAACTATGCAAGTTAACCAGAAGAACGCCATCAGTTAAGCACAGATATTGGAAATAAGACACGTGACTAGGCTTCTTACGTAACACATGCACTGTAAATACAAGTTCGAAAGGGTCGTTTACTAGGTCGCCTTCATGAATGATTGGTCTAGACGTCGGCTTTTTGAGTGGAAGATCTTGGGTTTGAATCTAACCCGAGACAACAGTTTTCCTTCATTTTTCTTTAAATATATATTTTATATGTTCATATTTATTATTTAATAATTGCTAAGATGAGTATAAATAACCGATTTCTTCTGAAAGCTGGAATGTATTTGGATGCATATCTAGCGAGGTGAGCAGGGGGGGGGCACGGTTCGTCAAAATGGAGCTGGGAGGCGGAGCCGCTGAGGAATGTAGCCCAAGTTGGCGGTGGTGATATGCACAGGTGTTGTTAACATTCCATTGCAACTGTCAATTTTCTATTTGGTACACATAAAATTTATTTTATCTTATCCCAATCCCTGTGCTGTTCATTTACATGGCTGAGACAGTCGTAATAAATAACTTTTTAAAGACATCATTTTCTTAAGCAATTCGTACTAAAATGTTTAAAAAAATGTTCATGCATTATTAAAAAGAAAATGATGAGGCGTGCAAATTGAAAAAAATAAAAATAAAGCGACTGTCTATGAGAGCGCGCCCTATGATTTTCTTTTTAATCAGTCATTTCAACCTGAGGTTTTGTGACATATCTTGTATAAGAACCAGCGGTTGCCGAGTAGATAGCATTAGGAAGTAAATTATTCAATTCCCTAATTCCAGAATGTCGAGATTTCGGAATTTCGCAATTGAAGAAAGTGAAAATACCATAATCAAAACTATGAAGCATAACATAAAAACTTGACAGGGTTGTAGGAAGCATTATTTAAATTTCCATATAATAGAAAACGGTTTGTATCACTTATAGCTGCAGTACTTATGGTACACATATTACTTCAATTACCTATCGGAGTACCTAATGTGAATAGGCTCCATAGCATGGGAACTATTGAAAATAATGATTTTTTACAATTAGTTGCTGAAGCTGACACCTGCCATGTACCGAGTGACTGTATAATTTATTCCAGTATCTAAATGCTTAGTTTGGTGAGGATAAGTACAATTAAATGGAAGCAAATTAAAATGTAAAGTTATTAAAGGTTACTACCAAACACTGAATATTGTTGCCTCTACACTGTAAGCAGTGCTTCTACATATACATAATAATGAACAATCATATCAAATTTGGCTCAAATCAATGCAGATAGATGTTGAAGTTTAGAGAAGATTTGTTGCCTTTCTTTATTTAACATTTCCTTTTCTACAATTTATATACATATTATTTTAGAGCGTACTTGTTGTCGCTCTTCAAACTAGGAAGTCATTCATTGGTACTGTCACCAGGTCAAAGAGGCATTGGTTCTAAAGATTTTGAATTGGAAGCTCTATTATTAAACTTGTTGGCCATATTTTAAATTTATTGGCAACCTCAATCGTATAATCAAACACTAATAAATACGCCAACCAGTGCCCACTTTTTCAACATCAAGTATTGAATATAGGTTACGCTTTAAAAAGTATAATTGTTTTTGATGAGATTACAGTCAAACACATTGTATACTTTGTATGGGGAACAATACTGGTGTGAGATACCGATAATCAGTAATAATTTTAACCTGGATATTAATGGGCCGCAACTTTAGAATAATACGATACATAAGATATTCACTACTAATCAGAAAAAACGTATGGTATGAAATTGTAAATCACATATGGCCTAGAAAACAAATTACTTAAGATAGTAGTAAGGCGCTCCCCTAATTGTACGGATTTTGTGCAATTCAGAGACATAGTATACAGTGTTAGTGGTTGAAAATTTTCCAAAGAGGTATGACAAGAATATATTGAACTATTATCAAATGTTAAAAGAACAGCACAAAACATCATGAATATTGTAGAAATAGTTTTACTATCAAAATTTAAATTGTATCCACTCACCGAAAATAGAGCAATGGTATGTCTGATAACACAAACATTGAATTTTAGGAAACAGCAAATGAAGGGTCGTGACATAACTATAATGTGAATAACTATATGCAATACACATTTTTAACCTGTAACTTACGAAAACTTCTTTTGCTGAATCAACAAAAAGTATTTGCTAAATTAATATCAAAGGAACGACAAACTAATTTACAAAAAAGTAGGAGAGAGGTTAGAGTAACGATCCACGAGCGATGAGTGCGGAATTTTCATGTTCGAATCCCACTGGGGACAATGGACAGTTTTACTACCAAATTAATATTTCACCATGTAACGTGATTTTGACGTACTTTTATCAACAGTATTA
This sequence comes from Lepisma saccharinum, assembly GCA_022664845.1. Lineage (NCBI taxonomy): Eukaryota > Metazoa > Arthropoda > Insecta > Zygentoma > Lepismatidae > Lepisma > Lepisma saccharinum. The sequence goes on from JAGDQP010022196.1 coordinate 30,376, forward strand.
AGGCTAGTATAAAAAGTCTTGCGATAGTTTAAATAGTTATCAACGGCTACAAACCTCAAATACCACTGAATGGATTCAGTATTCCCAATATAAGGCTTCAACGCCGAAGTGCTGCCCGTAAATTAGCGTTTAACCTGTCACCTCCGGACCACTCACCCGACCATTTTTGAATTATGCATAATTCCTCCATCTATCTATTGACATTATTATTAACTATTCTCTGTCTCCACCTCCGTCTCAACCTCCACCTCTAGACCACTGCTGCCATCTATCGATAATGCTGCTAACTTATTGAATAGTTTTCATAGCTAAGTAATTAGAGATTAACGCTTTAGTTTTTATGCAGATGTCATTAGAAGTGTCATTATCAGCTGTT
>JAGDQP010022197.1:3585-17856 GCA_022664845.1 Lepisma saccharinum
TTGCACGTTAAATTTTGCATAAAGTCTTTTTTGTTCCATTTGTACAGGGTCTCAAGTTCTCAATTCGTTTCACGTCCCCCGGGATATAAACCAAGGGAGATATCTGGAAGTCAATAAAGTGTTCATTGAACCACTTCTGTACTGTCCGTACACACACACATAGTGCCGCTATTCTGCTGGTGCAAACCACCCCCTGTGGGATCATGACTAGCAAAGGTTTAGCTAATACCCAGAAGTGAAAACCTAGCTATCATTTCACAAAACCTCATTTCAGCTACTGCAATTCTAACAGAACATATCTCGTAATAGTCTATCTCATAAGGAAAATCCATACCAAGCAATGGACTAATGTAGCAGCGTTGATATTCTGTTGATCTGTGGTTGTTTATTCGTCGTAAATTTGCTCGTGTTACAGTAACTCGTAAAATTATTGAAGCAATGCTTGTTTGTTAAACAAATTGGTGAACTACTATGTACTCTAGCAAAGGTTGACTGAAAAAGTAATCCAGCTTGTCATATAACTAGCTGAGTACATATAACCAGCCATTCATTGTGAACTCATAATGTTTTCTGGTCGTGATAAGGTTCATTTTCACATGCTAAGATTTCTAAAATTCTAAATAACCGTCCTATGGCAGCCAAATGTCTTCAAAATCGTTTATATCTTTAAAATGTACTGTCACAGGTTCTGAATTCTCATTTAAATTCGATCTTATAATTGCCGCTAAAAGTGAACACAATGTGGGGCAGTAACGATCTACAATAACTGCCTTTGGTCACCGTTCCACGTTACTAGTTGACACGTTGCTTGTATTTATCCGACAATAACATATATGCTTGGATATAACCGTGTTGCTGTAGTCTCAGGAAATTTCATATCATGGTTAACCGGGACATATAATACTTCACGCTTCTAGTTACTTCACCTTTCCACCTTCTAAAAAAAATATATTCAGTCGAGTTGTGAATACGCCCTATGGATCCTACACGTACGCTACAGCACTACAACTAACCCAACCAACCAACTCGTACACTCACGATTGAATATACTGCGGGAACTTAGCATTTAACCTTAATCTACTTTCAACAATGAATTAGACAGCTAGATATATTCAAAATAACAACAAAACTCGTACGGAGCAAAATTATACATGTTGTACAGTGTTTATAAAAGTTACATTCCACGGAGCCATGGCAATTCTAAAAATAGAGACCCGATTCCTGTGCTGAAATATAATATTATGGTAAATGGTATTATGGTAAAAAACGATCAATCTTCATTCATGTTCACGTGTTTTCAATATTTCCAAAGTTTAATGTTAGTTATATTGATGCACGAAACAAATTTATGTAACAGATTCTCAGCGCCAGCACAAAGCCTTTAAAGCTGTTTATTAGCGCACCTGTATTAACGTCAGTGAATAAGGGAAGAGATATATGATTTTTCCTTTCTGTCTGTCCGTTACCTCCCTAGAACTCAGCAACTACAAGTCTGACACAGAATTGCATTCGTCACGATCTGAAACGGCGGGGAAAATTATGACTTGGACTCGAAACCTGACAGGCTCTTTTCATTTAGTTAGTTTTCTCAAATTTGCCTATGTATTTTCACTTGGTGTATTCCTCCCCTCCAGGTCTCAGTAACTATTGGTCCGACAGAGATGAGTCTCACAGCGTTGAATTCGTATTGGTCTCAAACTGTGGAATATTCTATTACATAAACTCTGAAACTTACCAGTCCTTCTCAATCATTAGAATTTTCGATCTGTATGTTTCTTTGTACCCCCTAGATTTCAATAACTACAAATTGCACAGAGATGAGTTATACACCGTTGGATTTGTCACGGTCAGAAACGATGGGAAAAATATTTGTTTTACTCTAAACTTTGGTGGTCCTTTTGAATCTTATAGTATGCTCCATTTGTGCACCTAAAATATATGCTATAGACCGTTGTGTCGCCATGGATTGTAACGGTGAGAAAAGCTATGAATGTGACTCTAAAACTGGCACGTCTTTTTAATCGTTTAGTATACTCCATTTATGCCCCTCCTAGATCCCAGTAACTACAAGTGCGACAGAGACGAGCCATACAGCATTGGATTCGTAATGACCTGAAACCGTGGAATAACCAGAACTTGATTGTAGAACTGACATGACCTTTTTACGTAGTCGCTTAGTCCCCATTTGGACCCCTCCCAGATTTCAGTGGCTACAAGTCCGACATAAGTTATTTATACACCGTGGAATCGTCTTGGTCTGCAATGGTGAGGAAAACTATAAATGCTACTCTAAAAGTGGTAGGTCATTTTCAATCGCTTAGTATTCTTCAGTTGTGCCCCTACGGGATTTCAGTAGCCAACAAGTTCGACAGAGATAACCACACACTATTGGAATAGTCATGGACACCGGTTGGAAAATCTATGATTTGACTCTGAAACTGGCAGGCCTCGGCATTCGTTTGGACTCCATTTGTCCCTACGAGTTCACCATTTTCTTCTGGGTACGTTATAAGATAATTTTAATTTATACCGAGTCTTGTCTCTTTCTACAACAAAACTGTTACATAGCTTGTTGTACATATTTTTAAAATATCACGGAGTAAATGTTAATTCCAGCTCTGCACGACGTAAAGTCATTTTGTTTTCATTCTGTAAAATTTACTTTGACAAGAACTTAGATAAATATATTATCAATTCCGTATTAAATATGTCATTAAATAAGTTTAGAAATCAAAATCAAATTAACCTATTTTATGTTCTACTTCTATTTTGAGAACAATGATGACAAGCTAACATTAAGTTCCATTACATAGCCTACATAGTCGGGCAGAACATCACTGTTGATCACAAACAAAAAAATATTTCTTCAAATTGAAAAATGTCTTGTTTGCTTTAACAGGAAACTAAAATACAAATTAATTCCATCTTAAATATTCCTTGGCATTTGCATCAATATTGGGAAAAACGAAACCTTTCATACCTTAACAACCTCAGTAACTCCGATTAAATACATGTTTAATATCAGAGCAATTTCTAGAGAAGTAGTTCAGCTAATAATGACCTCGTTTTTACACTGCCTTAAAAATTGTTCTCTAAAAGTACCATTGATCCTGGAACACATTCTTTTCGTGTTCAATATCCAATCATTCATTATATAGCGACAGTTGGCGCCATATGACAAATGAGTTGAAGTAATACATTGTTTCAATGAGAATTGAACGTTGTTCACCTTTTGTTTTGTACGAGAATTTGAACTTCCGATTCCGCAGCACACGACGTGTATGTTTAAGGTAGTCTATTTCGTCTGTAAAATTATCCTGACAATAAGTTTTTAATACGTATATCATACTATGTCAAGTAAATTTGCATATTTTGTTCAGGATGTCCTGGCTGAAGAAAGTGACTTTGGTAGCGATTGTATTGTAAGTGATTGTGAAGGTAAATCGGAGATTGAATCTGAGCTTAATACCGAACTTCATGTTTCTGATCTAAGTAACAAAGACAACAGGCTTGTGAGGAAAATAGAGGTAGTTGTTATAGTTACAATACAGTAATGAATGAAAATAAAAATACCCAAAATAACGGAATATCGTGTTGATTCCTCCTTGAATCAAAGGTGTCGTTCACAATATTACGTCGGCCCTTGTTGCTTGGAAAAAATATGATTCTAATAATAATGCAGAGAGCAAGAGATGGAAGAGTAAAATCAGAAAGTACAGTTCTGATTTACATTATCAGGGGTTATGTACTTTCTGGCCACAGGCAATAGGCAGAACATTTGAATAACTTTGTTTGAAATGTATGGTGAGTTGTTTATCCTTTGCAAACGGCCGTGCAAAAAATCTACTAATATGTTTAAATGCTCCGATAATTTAGTTACAGAAAACTGTATATTTCTTTGCTCTATATGTGAAGTATATTTCGAAAAGTAACCAATTCCACCTCAAATTGAGTTAATAAAAAATCATGTAGAGTTTCTAAATTCAAAGTGACTTTTCTATCTTCTGTGAATTTTACTTTTACTTTATTAGCTTATGTGAGGAAGGAATGAACGAAGGAATTTAAATGTTAGAAAATCTACATGTTACTTTTTGAGATTGTTTACTACAATTTGTTCAGATGAATTTGGTACTTCTGGAAAGAAACTACATTTATAGTTTCTTTGTCTTTGTCTTTTGCGGATGTACCAAAGCACCCCACGTGCATATTGTTCATTATCAAAATTGTTCGTGTTTTCCATGGTTAATTTAAAAGGTTTTCTAACAAAATACATATGTTTATGCAGCTACATTATTAAAACAACATTCATTTTTATGCTATTACCATAGATACGATTTTTATAAATCAGAGTCGCGTAAAATGTGTGATTAATATTAAATCGGAACTGTTTTAGTATTAAAAACAACATGAAAGCTACTAGGAATACTTGTATTAAATAAATTTTCTCTCTGTAGGGAATATAAGAAAGTGTGATATTGGTGGACTGCAATGCATCACAGAACAAAAAGGTATTTGCGCTATATAATTCTAATTTAACTGAAATTATTTGTTTGATTTTATTTTTAACTCAAATATTTGTTACTGTACTTACATAATTTCTTTACGAATTAAATTTATTTTAAGGTCTTTAGGCAAGTATAGTTCAGACTGATTTCTTTTAAGAGCCTAAGAACTTCGTAGTCTTACGTACATGTAGGATTAATGTAACGAAATGGACATTCTACTTAAGTAAGTAGAATATTAGAATATCTTGCAATTTTCTTCGGGACTTTATGTGTAAAACTATATAGGTTTCCATTTCTTCGGATGGTTTACATTACGTTTAACATTTACAAGTTATACTAATTATACAGGCTGGTGTATTTAAAAGTTGCCACCCCATTTATCTCGTAATTGAGCAGTTTGTTTTAAAAATCCCGAAACACGTCAACTTTGCTTTCGAGAGTGAGAAATATTGTGATGATTTTAAGTGTGCTACCCCACCCTCTACGGTCTAGTGGCAAAGGCTTCAATAATGTTAAATGGCAACATGGGTCGAATACTACGTCTTTTGAAAGCTACTTCGATTCTAATTACAAAAATAGTTTTCTTTTTGAATTTGATTGAATACTTTGGGATAAATCACGCTGTAAAGTTTTGCTTATTATAAACAGCCATTTATTCCAAAATTTAATATTTTACCCTATAAAACCTTATAAATACCCTTATAAAGACAAGGATTGAAGTACAACAAAATGTTCCCTATACAGGCTAACAAAAAGCTTAAAACTTAGAATATAAACAATGAAAAGATTTTTACAAGACTTATGCTTGTGGGAGGTAATTTTTAATTTTAACAATTTATTCATTATCTTTGTATTAAAAGTAACACTAGCTTTTTGTCACTAAATAGTGATTCTATTAGTAAAATGAAGCTGTGCTATACATAGACAGATAATGAATATATTATGAAAATTGAAAAATCAACTCCCAGAAGGACGAGTCTTCGCGAGAAAGAAAAATTGTTTCAATTCTTTACATTGGAAGTCTTTACGTTTTTAGTCTGATGTACATATGCAATTTTTGTTGTATTTAATGCCATCCAGACTGCAACAAAGAAAAGGAGTCAACCCTTCTTCGTTCGTTCCCAATGGCTTTTGCTACGTTTTTGCCGAGCCTGAGCGGAGGCTTCGATCTTTGTCGCGAATTTTCTCCATCTTTATTTAAGTTACGCAGATACAATATCAGTTTACAGGGATTCTTTGGATACGATATCGAATGGTGCTAAGCATGTTCGGAAATGAAAGTTTTAAAATTACAAATGTATATATTAAACGCCCAGTGGGTGTCATATTATGCACAGAAAATTAATGTTACTTAGAATAGTTTTTGGAGGTTCATTGTATGTCCACAAAAGATTTGTTCATGTGAAGGAAATTGTAGACCTCTATTGAATAATCTGAATGTATTCTCATTATCAATCAGAGAATGGACGTCCATTGCAGGATGTTAAACTTAATCAATATGTTTAGTCGCCATTAAAAACTCAATATGAACAAACCAAAACCGGCAATATTGAAGTCTCCGCGATAATTGTCATTAATCAACGTCTCTTAAGAAAACGATAACGTTCGATACCGCTTTAGAGTCTTACTTGCTGCAGAAACAAAATTTTTGGTAGTAACAGACAGAGCATGTGTCCGGAACGTCGGATGAAGTTAATAGCTAAAAATTCAATACATAAAATTAGGGATTCTATATAACTATAGTTTTATACCCTTATGCACATGGTATAGTTATCGCTATGAACTATACTTTTTACGCTATAGCCCTCTGGAAGAAACTGACTCACTTTTTCTCTAAATCTTATACCAAATTCGTACCACTTTATAAACAATTTTTCAAACTATTTTCAAAACCAAACTTAATTACCTGTACTGTTTTATCCAATAAATTTAGAAGGAATCCTTAATAAATGTTATTTCTCATGAATGAAATAAGCATGTCCAGCTTGTTAATTAGATTTTTATATCTATCAGGTTATATAAATTAAAACTTTTGTCGGGAAACTAAAATTATTATCTTTTAAAACTATAATGCTCTAAGTATCAGTAGAAGTCAGTTTGTGGTGGTAGCGTTAGTAGAATTTGCTATTTAAATTTACAAAAAAAAAACTCTCTCACGGGTTTGTGAGGAGGGAAATCCCACTCCCCAAATCCAAGATTCCTGGCGCCGCTATGTCAAGCTCTAAGGAAATGATTAAAGCCCATGATTTTGAATTAGAGAATTTTCTGGGTCTGGATGGACACATTACTGTGTATATATATAACATATTATATCAATGGGTATCAGACTTCATGAGCATAAATTCCATTAAGACAATCACAGCATCTGGCCTGAAAAACTGCTCCAGCTTTGCAATCTGCCACCCCAGCTTACGACCACAGATACGAGTATTTAATAACAAATATATTAACCCTTTTATACTTATAGTTACAAAGTAAGAAGAGGGATAGCAGTGAAGTCAGTCAGCAACAACTTCCAATGTTTTCTCCTAGATCACTTAAGTACATTCCCTCAACAAATAACTAAAGATATACCCACATATGCAATTATTTATTCCTAAAAGTCTAAGAGTTATTAATTGTCATTAATATGGCAACACAGTCACAATAAGTTCCAATATTTGGTCCTAGATGACACGACAAATATATTTCATATGTCTCATTTCCTCACTGTTTGTAACTATTTGTCCATGTTCTTTGAACCTGTTATATGCTGTTATACGTTGTTCCAAAAATAAATAATTCATTAACCTTTACAGTATAACTGATAAAATTTTTGCTTGGTTTCTAAAATTCATGGTCTGTAGAGTTCTTCTATAGTTATTTTAGATAACATATTTTATTTCATACCAGAAACAACATTATATGTCAACATATAACCGAAAAATCGAACAATTATATATCATACAAAATTACCATCAATATAAATTACCAAATTAATAGCATTAGTAAAAAATTTAGAAAAAGTATACTTGGAAAATGAAACCGATTGTTTTTGTGGTTTATTTTATTTCTTCGTTAATTTGGTAATTTCGAAAGTGTAATGTTGTGTCATTAAAATTATTTATTGTGAGTTACTAGACAAAATGTATATTGTGCTTGTTCGAACTAGTAGACTGAATGATCCAAAACATCAACAAATTTTTAAAATGAGAGAAAAATGGATTTAAGAAAGATCATATAAAATTAAACTCAATGATGGAATGTTGTAACTGTGAAATCACATAAAAGATCATTATTTTCCAAAATGTAAACGCAAAAAGAAAAATTAAAAGGTTTAAATCTGAATGACTTGAAATACTATTAGTGGTAAATGAATGTCTGTTTTAGCGCAATTTCAACCCAACCACATTCTTATATATAAATTATAGTATTAAAATGCATTCCGCAAATTATCCTTGCCCCAAACCTTTAGATAAGGAACATAATTGATCAGAACTTTATAGCATCTAACTATAAAGCACTTTATATCTAAATAAATATTGAGAGTTCTGTAGACAATTACTTAATTTTTAACCCTTAAAATTCACCCCTTTATTTTTAAAAGTAATTTTTACCTTTTAAAAGCTTACTGAATAGAAAATATTAATAAAGCATACTTATAAATATATATTTTCCAAAACGTTATGACAAGGTACAAAATCCTGATATATACTCTTTCCAATGTCTTTAAAAATAAAGGAATAAAAGCGAGTTGGCTGAATGCATTGACTGAACCTAACGAATGTATAAAACCTTGCAGCATTTGAAGCGAAAATTTCTGTTCAAGTAAATTCAGTCTAGAAAACTTTTCCTGCGACAAACTTGTTCGTTGTCTTTCGGTTATTGTCGGTTTTAACCCTAGCACACATGTATCAGTTCTAAAACGTACAACCAGAATAGAGTCACCGTCGCACGTCTATATACACAGTTGCAAGCTCTACGAAGTAATATTATCACAATCATAATAACACCAGTATTTAATTTATTGATATCTCTTCTTTTATAAACAATCTGACATGAAATTTGGATAGCCCATCAATGTATTGCGGGTTGTATAATTTAAGTATGCAAGTGTTGCTGGATTGCATAGCTTCCGATTTTCAGGGGCAAAACGTACAATTTACCATTGCTATGTTATTTATGAACCATTTTGTAAAATTTAAAAGTTTTTTGACTCCTACTCATTAATTTTAGTGTATCATCGATTGCCTATATCTAAGAATAAATTTACAAAATTTAAATATCCAAAATAACTAGGGACGGAATTAAAAACTTTAAACTGGTCATGAATGTCTTATGTAATTTTTCTAGTGGATTATTATGTCTAAGGATAAAATGCAAAAATCAAATATCGCTATTTATTGATGTATTTTAAAAATTTAAACTAGTAATGAATACAATTGTTTAAATCAATTTATTTAATGTGTTGCTTGTTGCCTATACCTGAGGATAAATATAATTGTTTAAAGGCTTTTATAACGATAAAAACTTATCTGAAATTTACATAATTACATGACAATTATAAATGAGTATTTTGATAGTAAAATCGTCGATTAATTTCATTCTCAATTGGAAATAATGATTTCTCAAACTCTATGCACTGATCATATTTCAAAGAAAATAGACAATTTTGAAACTCAAACGCCAATTGTTTATTATATTGTACATCTTTGCAATAACATTGAAACTATTAGTAATAATACATTTCTTTTGAGGTTCCATACTAACAACTCAATTTTACTTTTTCTTTTTTTCTTTTCATTTTTAACTTCTTAGATTCAGTTTTAAAGAAAAATTGGTGCATTGTATAGCCATTAGTAAGATGTTTCATTACCTCATATCAAATAAAAAGGTTTATTAGCCTTCGTCTCTTTTAAAGCCTGCTCCGAATCTTCAGTATATCTGTAAAGTATAAGATTTTGTACCATCTAAATGCATTAATACTCTGTCAACAGTAATTTTTAGTTTGAATCATTTTCCACAAAGTTATCTCGTATGATTTTTCCTTTCTTCAGATCTTGTAAACAAACAGCTCTTAAACATTAATATAATTCTTCTTGTTTAAATGTTAAGCCATTTTTATTATTGTAGAGAAACTCTTTGAATAATTTATTCATTTTTATTAACACAGAACTCAACAGTTGGGTAATTGTCTTCTAGTCCAGTATATTTAATATATTTAACTATTTTAACTATCACTTTATCTGTTATATCTTTGTATATCCATGTGGAAGAAATACCATGAAGTCTTCACATTCAACTAAAATACTCCTACCAAACTTAGTCTTTATCTTTTCCGTCTTTATACACTTATGTTCTGTATCTAATCCTAACTCTTTAAGCTAATAACTTGTTTTTGTTCGAGACTGCCAAGTTTATTTAAAATATCAATATGCTTTATCATCATTTATTATACAGAAAATCTTTGAGATCAGTTCTTAATAACGAGCAGCTTTTATGGATAATAATCCATAGAAACTAATACATAACACATTAAAATATAACTTAACAAAAATTCTTTCTATTTGTTCTTTCATTTACAGAGACATTGTTTCTTCTACTGCAATTAATCAGATATATTGGTCTATTTTTAATGAATTCATTTGTATCATAATGCATTTACGCATTTCCACATGCTATTCTCTTGAATTGAGTGCAATCTAAATACATCATTAAATAATCATGATTTACCATATCTAATTTTCTATTTTTTTGGAAAACACTTCATTTCTGCCATTTTTATATAAATATTTTAAATTTACAATGATCAAATTTACTAGCCTCTTTACTCTGATCTTTGCTTCTACCAGTTTGAAAAGTCATAATTGCAAAACCAGGCATATTAAATTGTCTCCAATTAAATCGCGTGGTTACATCAAATTCAAAGGAAGATTCTTCAACATTCTTTTGAACACATGGTTTTAGGCCCTTTCAAAACATTTAATTTCAATTTTCTTACATAATTTGATTCATACTAAACTACTGGCTTTCGTATCTCCATACCTTTTGCTGTAATTTTTCCGTTAGGAAATTCAGTTGCAGCAGATGATGCGTTCAATTTAGACAAGACATCATTAATAGTATTTGAACTTGTAAATGTTATGTTTAAACATCTTTTCCACATGATTTCTCTATAATCACATAATAAGCCTGATTTTAATCTAAATGAAATTAGAAAACTAAAGCTCTTTTTCCCTCCTAAATTATTACGTTTCGAAACCAGCTTGATTTACATCTAATGCTTCAGGTTTAAATATTCGTAAAGTTGGAATTACAGTTTTAATATTTCCTGATTATTCAACCTTATCTTTAATAACTCCATGCTTTCTAATTTTTACTTGAGAAAAGAAGAATGGAAAGCAATTTGTTTCTAATTTTATCAGTAGCGCCAACAAGTTCAAATTTCATGAATCATTTTGCTCTGTGAGGTTGAAAAATCCATCTTCCATATCAAAATCGGCTTCAATATCTTTATTTGGTTCCTTTAAAGTATTAAATGTTCGTCTGTTTGCTGTAAAACCTTGTAACTCATAACTCTCAATACTCTCAAACTTATTTATTATAGAGCAAATCTCGAAATTCTTTTTAAGCCTTATATCCATAAAAACTTATACTAAAATATGCCAAAAGCTATATAAAACCTACAAATTCCATTCGAACTTAACTTTAGCATTCATAGCTGTTCCAACACCAAAAGCTGCTAATCTTTCACCAATTGATGCATCTATACTAAATGCTCTTTGCATGCTTTATTTTCTAGTTCATTATATCCAGTATTGCCTGATTGAGTATCTTTAATATCTCTGTAGTATATATCATTCTTTACAAGCTTTGTCTAATGGACTGATACCTTTATCTCCTCTTTCTAATTTTTCTTGAAACATTTAAAATGGTCCGTAAAATTTATAACCAAGAATATGTAAATCAGGTATTCCCTTCGTGTTCAAGATTTTATTCACTAAGCCTTTACTATATATACTTATTATTCCAAAATCTTAGTGGTAGTGTGTTTAAAATATTTATCAAATAACCTATAAATATTAGATCATTCGGAATAAATTGATAAAGTTAAGAATTGATCATGTCCATAATACCGACTTTCTCATTATAAAAAAATGTATTACCAGGTGTTTCTTCTCCATCTATCGCAAGTAATCTGTCTTTTAATTCTTGAACATTATCCACTAAAAACATATTCTTTGGAGAGTCCTGTATATTGCTTAAATACTTTACCAGTTTGTTCTGTTTTAGGTGTGGTTTGTTTTTTGATGGTGTTGGAGGTAGTGTTGGTTTTATAAACTTTGCCCATATAGGCTCGATAATATTATTGTATTTTGCACGTCTACTTTAAGCAACTCTTCTATCTCGATTGTAATTTTGAAGTGTTGTATCCGAATCTATTACATTTGTCTATAATTTTCAAAATCATCACCATGTTCCATTGCCTTATTTGTATTTTAGTTAATAACTCTCAAACCCTTCTGTTCCTTTATGTAACTGCTATGTCGATTAAAATTAAATGTATTAAAGATCCATTCTTCAGAATATTTAATGTCTAACACTTGTAAATTTCTTTATAGTGGTAAAATAATGCCCATAGAATTAAACACTATTAATTACTTTCTACATATGTGTTTAATAATACACCGATTGAAAGATTTCCTGTTAACTTAGAAATTAATGATACAGTTGCGTTTTACCCAAATAAAAATTCTGCTATGGAAGAATGAAAATTATTACTTGTTACTATGTATGTAGAAAGAAATGATATAGATGTGTTGATTGAAAAAAAAACATAATCAAGTGATGAAAATTAACATGTGGATGTCGCTCACGTAATATTAGGTATTGAAAATAATTTGCTTTAAGAATTTTCTATTACATAAATAGTACGAATGTATTGTGTTAAGCGTAAGAAAACTACCAATCTAAAGAAAGACACCACTAGAATAGAACAAAGAAAGAATGGAAGATATGTGAAGAAAGGGGAATGTGCTGTATGTGATATTACAAAAACTCAATTTGTTAAGAAGAAAGATTGACTAGAAAAAGTTTATGTATTAGAGAAGAAATTATAGAAGAAATATATAAGCCATTACGAAAAAATATGAAGATTAAATATTATGACAAAAGGTATAGATGAATTATGGCAAACTGATCTAGTAGTAATGGATAGTGGTGTGTTAAAAGTAGATACAAAAATATATAAAGGTTATCAATATTTACTAACAATAATTTTTGTATTTTCTAAATACGCGTTTGTTGTTCCTGTAAAAGTTAAGAGTAGAGTGAATGTTGCAAACATGTTCAAATTAGTCTTAAAATTGAGAACCTAACAATGTTCAAACTAACCAAGGAAAATAATGTTTAACAAAGGCTGTAAAGAGCAGATGATAAACTACAATAGCATTCAGTACTCAATTTATAGTGGTAAGAATCCATTTATCGTAGAACGTTTAAATATAACTCTTAAAGATAAAATCTGGAAGAAATTGCAAATGAAAGAAATTATAAATAGATAGAGTTTACAAAAGATGGTTTATGAGAATAATAAAAATCCATAAAAGAACAATTATAGAACCTGTAGGAGTTTATGTGGAAAATGACCAAATGATATTAGGAGAATTGTATCAGAAAGAATATAAGTATGTTACGATAAAGTATAAAATTGGTTATGTTCGTATAGTTCGCTCGTCGAAATTATTTATACTAAATTGGTCAGCAGAAGTATTTGATATTAGTGAGGTTTTTTCCTTCTAATCCACGAACATATACGATAAAAGATTTAAACAACGAAGAAGTTAAAGGAAGTTTCTATCAACCATAATTATTATAAAACTGAATTCTGTGATAAGTATCTTGTAGAAATTGTATTAAAAAAGAAAGGTGATAACATGTATGTTAAATGGTTAGGATTTGATGACTAGCATAATAGTTGGATAGAAGAAGAAAATAAAGTGCTATAAATTTAGTTATATTGCTTTTATGGAAATTAACCGTAAAAGTAATCACAAAAACTGAAGGAAAAATGAAATTTAAGTTTTTTAGTTCAATAATAACTTTGGCTCATAAAAACGTGAGTTTGAACGTTTTAAATGCTATATGCTACGAGCAAATTAAAGATTATTATTGGTATGGTTTATGTGGTGATTTGAAGTTATGTATTGATAGGAAAACTGGTTATTTTAGAGCTTCTAAATTGTGTAAAGATAGAATTAAGCATTCGATTATTGGTTAGACGATATGTGTTCTAAGATACATGTAATTATTATGAACAAAAACATATTTCCCTGAAAATTGCAAATTTCAATAAAGCAGTTTACGAAATACAACTTGCAGGCAATAAGATTAATAACTATTTTTAGGTACGTTTTTTTTACAAAAATGGAATTTTGTATATTGTGACATGGTTGTCGGATGAATTTCACGTCAAATGCTATGATCGTATGGAAGACTATTTCACTCAAGACTTTAAACAATAGAAAGAAAGTAACAAAGAACTGGAATTAAGAGAAGAAGTTAAACAATCAATGAAGAAATTAAAAATTGAAACACTTTAATAATATGATGAAACAATAGATAAGTGATACAAAATTATGAGCTTTACTGATGTTGGATTGGAAGAGTTCAACAGCCTAATGTAAATTAGAGATTAGTATGTACTGCAGAAAAATGTCCAAAAATGATTATTCTAGCTAAATCTAAAGACCCAAACTCATTTAATTTCTTAAATAAAGTTAAAAAA
>JAGDQP010022198.1:0-16805 GCA_022664845.1 Lepisma saccharinum
AGCTTATGCCATGTGGGCTTTGTGGTGTACAAACACCAAGCGCATTGGTTTTCGCATTTCCTCCCACTTTCTTCATGGTACCAGTTCACCGGTCATCATCCATACGTCTTGAGACAAAGCTGCGTAAAGGCCTTAAAAGGCAGAGGTACTTGGTTGTGGCTGCCTCCAAAATAAGTGTGAAAGTTAACACTGATTTTATCTCATTTCGTTTCATTAGGTTCTTTTAGAAAAGTGACTCAATACGTCCCTCTAAAATATTGCATGGCATTGTGAAGTTAAAACCTTGCTATCTGTTTTTTCTTTAGAAATACGGATTACTATAATCGAAATTTCCGTAAGAAACTTGTTACGTTGGCTATTAAAATAATCTTTATTTCTGAGAGAGAAATATTTACTTGTGTTTACTTACTTGTATTTGCCTTTACAATGTCATGTATTATGCTGAATAAGCTTTTGTGTTATATTTTCGGAAGAATGTGATGTGATCCCTGGAAATGTAAGAAAATCCTGTTAAAGTGGATGCTTACAGTATTTTGCTGTCCACCGTAGTTAAGTATCACTGCCTTTTTATATAAAAATTCAACTGAGTTCAACTGAGGGTATAGGGTTTGATCATTGGCCAACAAGTTGAGATTTCCCCTCCTGCATATTATCTTACTCAGCATTAAAGTGGGATGGTTTATTGACAGCTTAATTTACAGGTCAAAAAGACTGAAACGAACCCAAAGTGTATACACTGGGAATTAATGCACACTGTTATAATGTTTTCAGGCACTTTCCTGAAAAAGAAAATAGACGAACGAGGCAATTGGTTGCATATAAATTTTCAGCAATGTTACTTATTCTACTAGACGTTGCTACGAGAGGAGACGAGACAGAGGTCTCGTAATGCAAAGTATACATCTTTTCGAGACGAGACAGCCTATATCTCGTCTTGTCGGCAACACTATTACTTAAGAAAACGAGAAAAATTTTATTTTCTAATTTTGCCTTCCTAAACTTCCAATTTCAAAATAATGTATATCAAAATAATATTCCGTACACACCCACTAACAACAGAGTTAAAAATTGCTGTTCAGTCTATAAAATCAATACAATATGATCCATGATCCCGCTGAGGCTTTAGATTAGGTTATCCAGAGATATACAAAAGGACGCGATGAAAGCCAGAAATATTGCTAAGACGTCGACACGTGGATTCAAACTCTATACACCGAGCGGATGTGGCTCAGCTGGTAGAGTGCTGGCTTAGTATTAGGGAGCCCATCGGTTCAATACCAGCGTGCGATCATTCTGACTGAGGTTTTTCTTCAGTCACACCAGGTAAATGCCGGGATGGTATCTTCAACTTAGAGCCTGACCGACTCTTTCCCGCATCCTTTTACTTACCCCATCCCGGCCCGAGCCATAGATGCCTAAAGGCTATAAATAAATAATTCAAACACCCAGATCTTTGGTGACCATAACCTATTAACTATCCCATCCCGCATATAAGCAAGGTTTTCTTGTCGGTTTTATAAACACAAGGAAACACTCATATTAAGAAACATTTGCTTGAAAAAGAAGCGGAATTAATGATGCAAAACTCAGATTGTATACTTATTATTTTGCAATTAACCAAAACAAAAGATATAGTCAAGTATTAACAAGAGTGAAACAAGTACATAGCGCGTGCCAATTTGCGTGTTAAATATTGAGCAACTATTTCAAAGTTACTTATATTTATAAACCTTGAATATACCATGTGTATGACCCTATTGTAAGATCCAATGATTATTCCGTGTGTACGTGTGGGTATTCACCGGTAAAATACATTCTACCTTGCGTGCGCTAATTCACAGTAGTACTATTTAAATGTTCTGATTCGTATCACACACACACAAAAAAAAAACCTTGTATATTTAATGGTATACACAAGTGGCGGCTCATCAGGGGAAGCTGGTGAAGTTCAGCTTCACTTATTATCTTGATATGTATTAACTAAATAAGCATTAATAAGTATTAATTGGGTCAGAAAGTCAGTCAACGGATAGTGGCATTATAAGTATCCTGTCTAAGCCCAGAAATTCCAGAATAAATGTTAACGAACAAAGATAATAGGAACGTGTTGATGGATAAATCTTTTGGTAGTGCTTCACCTATCATTTGTGTCACGAGCCGCCACTGTATAAACAAAAAATCTGACAATCAAGTAACAACCTTTTTCTGCTCATTGATGAACTTAACTCTGAAATGTTGATTTTTATATGAACGTCGTCATCATGAAGTTTTTTAAGCTAATTTAGCCTTCTGTTTTCATGTTGACCTTGCGCTTCGCTCCCTTCTTTTGTTCTTTAGAATTAACAGTATAGAGTGTCTCAAAAGTCATAATCTATCTCGCGGAAGAATGAAAATTTTAAGAACATGCTTTAATGATTACTCTACGAAAGAATAAAAAAAGTGAGTGTTCGAGGTGTGAACATGAAGCAGAATGTAAACAAATTATTTGGACAGAAAATATGCGCCATGACGACGTACTCAAGAGAGTAACAATGACTGAAAACAATCAAGAAGAGAAAAAACTTATTAGGACATTGGCCAAGATTATTTACTAAGGGATATATTAGAAAGAAAAAGAGTAAGGACACGAATCTAATTCCATGAAGTATTAAGGAGGATAAAACGTACCAAGGATGTTCTAACAGAGGATATGGAATTTTGCCAAGAACATGAAGCCAAACGTCACAGCATAGTCCCGTCCAGTTAGCCCACTTACTCCAATCAAAAAACATTGTTTTCGGCAAACAAAGATGGCAACAAGCTCTCTAGTTGTTCGCTAACCAATCAAGTACGTCGCCTTGGTCGATGCTCAGTTGTTTTTTGGCTTAATTCTTTCTCTGCGCATGAGAAATCTACAAGCAAATCCTCTATTGAAAAATTCTTGGTACCGACCGAGGTAATCGTGTTGTTTAAGGTGTTAGACCAACGTCTCCAAGGTAGCGAGTTCGATGGGGCATAGATATTTGTGGATTTAAACAAGCACTACACTCATATAATCGTGAGAGGACGAAATCAAAGTTACCAGAATGGCCCATACAAAATAAAGTTTACAAAACGTATGACGAAACAAGGAAGAACAATGATAAAGATTATAAAAAAGGAAGATAAATACGATGTTATAAACATCCGTACAAACAAGGGAGCTAAACCGAAATCTAAATTCAGATTCTTTCTACTTTCGTTGAGGGCATAGCACCAATGGAGAAAGTTAAACAAACGAAAAGAACATGCCAATTTTAGAGTCAAAATTATAGTTTTTTTAAAAAGTGCAAAGTTATAATATTGGTACAAAATTTAAGGCACGAAATTAAGCACACTGTAAATATGCGTATTTTGTATGGACTCTAAATATCTGACAAACACATTTACATATAATAAGGTGTGGATATTCTCATTTTTCCAGAACTCTCTATAACTAAAGTCCAGCTCCAGGTGATTGCTCTGTTTGACTAGAGATCCAAATAGGAGAGTGTGGAAGTCAGAAGTGAATTTGCGAATTCCTAATATTACGGGATATTTCTTGAATGTGGACATGACGGAATTTTATACTTCCGACAATCAATATTTCCAACAAGGATAAATAACGTTACAACTACCAAGAAAACAAGTTAACAGCTGAGTTCTGTTAAACATTTTTTCCCAGTGTGATTATGATTTCGGATAAAACGAAAGGAAGAGTATTTATGCCACCAAGGCCCGACAAAAAAACAATTATTTCCGGCAAGTACCCCTACGATCCCAACAGTGTTTTTTTTTTGTCAAATCTTCATCTCCTTGTGATTCATGAGTAGTACTGCATGTGTGTGTGTGTGTTTCCTTCAATTAAACAAAGACAGACCAACCCATACCAGCTTTTACTCCAACTAGTTCTGTGTCAATCTGGTATTTGGTGGATTCACAACGCATGTCCTTTTTTTTATACATGCGAGACAGCTGTGTTAGCCACAAATATCACTTTAACTTCCTCTGAGGATTAAAAAAAAAAAAACTTCCAAAGCTCTACCGACTGACCAGGAAACGTCACTGTTCTTTGACAATTGATTTATGCAAAAGTGGAATCAATCCATGGAGGATTAAAATAAATGTTTACAAGATAAATAATTTGAATAATTTAAAAAAAGGTGAAGAATATAAAATCAAATGTGATAATTTTGTGTGAATTTGAAAATGTATAGCCAATGTAATTTATAATTATGTTTTACATGGAAATTTGAATTTATCTCGAATTATATCCATCGGGTCAAGAAAGACGTTATGGTTTATGAACGTAATCATGTCATCCTCTTCCAATCTGTGATCAACTCTTCTCAAACTTTTGAAAACATGCTTGGTACAAAGCTGGATGCGGAAGCGAAAAGTTTTTTTTTTTTTAAATGCTTTTTGGCGTCAGCTGTACAATTTGAAACATCAGTTTCATAACTTTATTTTCCTAAAGTATTGTTGACGAAAGTATTCACAGAAAATAATTTTTACATCAAGATACGAGAGAAACGACCTTGATAAGTTCTTTTTTCCTTCCGGAAAGGCTCTCTTTTTTTTTTAAGTTTGTACGAGTATCAAAAATATTTTGCTTCTCACACAGAAAATCTTTTCTATTTGTTACGATCATCATATCTAAAATCTTTAACCATTTAAAAAAAAAAAAACCTTCTGGTATGTGCATGATCTAAATTTTACACTTATTGACCAGACTGATAGATAGGACCTAAGTCTTAGTGATGAGGGATGGTGTCCCTGGTCGAGCACTCTAACGGAGAATGAAGGTAGCGGCACGCCCTTGGTATATGCATAATTCCCTGGAAAACCTCAGTTAATATAGCTGCTTGCAGGACTTGAATCTGCGTGTCTCCCCAGTACCGGTCTCCAGTCCATAACTTCATTTGTCCTGGAAACAACTTTTATCTCTGTACGTACATACTGTATATCCCACGTCGCATAGAAAAGAAACACAACTCAAAATTTAGTTGCTTTTGAGCACATACCAAAATGAGATTGACAAGTATCGAGTCTGTTACGGGAGGGGAGGAATCTACTTGAACTATCGCCACTAGAGAGGGGGTAGTTTTAGTCTGCATTATGTTGTGGTTCACGTAACGTTTTTCTCTGCTTTTCCTGAGATATTGGATTTCTTGAGTTATCACTTTTTCTATTTGCGATTCGCCACTAAATTATAGATTCTACTTGGCTTGTTAGTGAATTTAGAGCAGTGGTTCTAAAACCTTTTCAATTTCTCAGCCTACCTCACTCTGATGAATCAATGCGATGCAGCTGGATTTCTCGATCGTGTCCTGGTGTTAGATTAGTATAATATCGATTGATTGAATTGTTATTGAGGTCCTAAACGAACCCGAGCTGAAATGGGTCACCGAGTTTATGCTATGCTGAAGGCGGGAAAGGCATTTTATTCATTCCTTTTTATACCCTGTTGCGTTTGAACAGTGTTTCTTTTAGGAGATGACCAAGACAACGATTTTACTCCCACAGCAAGAAAAAATCGACGCTGAAAATTCCTAACAGTTGTAATAGCTTATATGGAAATCCCCGGAAAGAACCAAAAGACTTCCAGTGGTACGCAAATACCTGCATACTAAGGTAGTCGTGTGGTCTAAGGCCTTAGTTAGTATTCGATCATCGAGTTACCGGATCATAAAGACAATCAGGTCACTCCGGTCAAGAAGGGTAAATTGGGTCAGGTTTAGGACAGAGTCACCGGGTCACGTATGTCTGGGTCACCCGGTTATAGCTCTGAAATAAACTAGTGAGCTTCTGAATGAGATGGGACCTGCAGTTTTTGGTAAAGTGTGCTGCGAAGCACTCCGCTCAATGGACTGCTGTGGGGGTTAACCCGTAATCACGCGTACAGAAAGCGAAAGCGCTAACTTCTCACACCCCTTCCCCGAGGTCCACTAGGATATCGACTAATCTGTTTCAACTTGCGTCACTGAGAATCACTAATTTCGAGTGTTCAGTGAAAGCGATCAAGGTTTTGATTTGTCCAATAGTTACTACTAGCTGATCTGCTCGCCCGTTGGTGCGGGGTGAATAAAATATGTTGGCAACAGTCATCGGTACTGCTACCAATCAGCTTTGTTCGGGGTGTGTTATTTAAGATAATCATTGCTAATGAATTGACCACTTGGAGGTAGTCAACCCGTCGAACAGCATTGTAGTGTGGGTTGGCGCGTGCTCTGTTTTTAAATTTTCCATTATTTACTACTGCCATTCGAATTCAAGATGGTCGATTATCTCTGAAGATAATAATTTTAGAATCAAAGTGATATGATAGCTTCCCAGACGGATCCAGTGTCTGATCATGTGCGAAAAATCATTCCGATGGGTCAAGTATTTATTGCGTGATGCTTACGCACACATAGTCACTTCCAATTTTATATGTAGAGATAAAAAGAATCAGAATGTTATGTCATGAAATTCGAACTGAAGACCATCCAATAACAGAAAAAAACATCCTGTAAAATGATTGCACATAAACGATAAAAGGAAAGAAAAAAAAGTGACGGAAGTCGTCATAATTCATTTCCTTATAAGGATTTAATAAAAGAGAAATTAAATACGATTTTAATCAAACTTATAAATGTGATAGTATTACAATTAACAACTATACTATATCACGACGTAATTACTCAACAACGACATTATAAACAGTTATATCCTAATAGAAATTAATTAATCAAGAATTTTAAAACATTAGTATTCTGAGTTTAAATTACTTTTGTATTTTATCGCTTCGGTGCTTTCCAAATATAAAATTGCGTGTGCACACATTTTTCTTCTAAAAGACAATTCTCACGCGATTCTAACTGAAATCTTTATTGCTTTGTCAAGGAAGTAGCACTTCCTTATTCGCTGTTATAATGTTAAAATTCTGGTACTCTAATACGCGGTTACAATATTTGACAATAAAACTAGGTCACTAGGTTATTATGTCGCTAGATTTTATTTGCAATGACAATATCTGTTACAGGGTTCTAATGCGTCCCGTTTTTTTTTCAGATGTCATTGTTTTGGTAGTAAAAAAAGGTGACCGCAAACAAATTTTTGAAAGTGTATCAATTTATTCGTAATTTGAAAATTTGAAGAAAAAACAAGTCCATTTGATCTAATGGCTACGATCCGCAAACTTTTGATCAGTACTGATGAGACTCACAGATTCGAGTTCTACTGTCTGAGGTTTTGTAGGGTCTGTCACAGCTTCACTAGACAAATGACGGTGCAGTACCTTGACTACTACTCCGTCCGCTACTACTACCGGAAGAATGCTCACCGATAGATGTTATTCCTCAGACGTGTGACAGAACCTACGCCATAACTGCTTATATGGTCCATGCAATAAAAATTTAACTTAAAATTAACTTGAAGCAAATTTAATGCCATTTCTTTCTGGAATGCTATAGGTAAAAGTACTGGAATGAGCTACTTTTTTTAATATGATGTGTATATTAATGACCACTTTACTTAAAAATGAATGATCACTACCGGTATATATTTTATATGTATATTCATGAAGAAATTCTTTTTAAAAGCACGTTGGGCCTATTCCCTACATAATATCTCTTCATCATTAATGATACGTTTTAACGTATCGAGAACTTCCATTTGCCTATTCTATTGTGTGCGAATAACCTTAAGTTAACGTATACCACAGGGTATCTTTCAGAATTCCCAGTTTCGAGGGGTGTAAAGGAAAAATTCCTATGGTGTCAGTAGAGTCTGGGAGAGTTCCTGCCAACTTTTCACTGTACCGTAAACATTTGAAAGCTGGGGCGAGGGAAGGGTGCTCAAAACCCTGGGGGTGGCAGCAGTCTGAAGTATATACCATCATGTAGAGAACTTAAAAAATTTCTTTTGAAAAAAAAATCTATTAAATAAGTATTTTCGAAGCTAGAGATATACAAAGGTACCGAGGTATTGTTAGGAATGATTCCAAATCTTCACAAATGCCAGCTAGGATGGTACCTCCAAAATAGGTCGTGGCCGAGTCCTGTCTCCAACCCTATATCCAGGCCTGAGCCATGGATGCCTAACGACCATAAATAAATTTAAATCCAAAATTTGTGATTGAAGACTGCTGCTTACAGCTGATTTCTCTACTTATCCTATTAAACATTAAGAGGGAGAGGGACTTAAGCTTCTGCAGCCTACAAAATAAGCGTTCAATTTAACGAATTTAAAACATTTCTACGAATGTGCTTACTTCGAAAACATGACTCAATAGCCCCTTAAACACAATGCATGGCAGAGTAAAAGTAAATAACTGAAGGCTCCACGACGTAGTTTTTTCTTAGAAATAAAGGATGTTTTAGTAGCCCATTACAATAATCCTTATATCTAAACAGAAAATAGCACGCATGATTTTCACTTAAGTACCTTCATAATTCCTCGAAATATGTTGAAGGGGCTATTGAGTCATTTTTTTTCCTCGAAGGAACCACATGAAACTACGATATTCCTAGAAATGTGTGAACATACATGTTAAGTTGGACGCCTATTTTTCAGGCCGCCGTAGCCAACTCCCTCTCCCTCTTAATATAATTTCTTGACAATGAAACTCTTATGCGAGGAAACCTGTTTATGTGGTATTTGCTCAATCATAAACATAATGATTTATCTCTGTGCATTTCAGTAGTTTTTGAAATTTTATATTCACGGTTTCAGAGTTTGTCACTTTTCTGCATTTATAATTTGTACAGTGAATATTTACCAAGTGAATCTTTTGAAAGTTGGGTCATCACAATAGATTCTTGCTTTCCAAAATCGAGCTACGAAGCCCACGGCAAATACTAACTGTACTGCATATGAGATTTTCAGGATATACTGTGCACAAAATATACAGAAATTATAAAAAGTACACTCATTTGCAGCGTACAAGAAGAGCATTTGTTTACAGTCCAGATAGCAAGTTTGGGATTGCAAGTCTGCAAACTTGCTTCAAGCGTGTATCAAAGTTATTAGTTGACAGCTGACAAATTTGTTGTAAATTTGTCACATCACATTTGCTTCAAATCTTTCTCCTCAAACTTGATACAAACCTGTCCTGTTAAAACGTTGGTGAACCAACATCAAGCCTGTGGAGAAAAACATCAACCGTCTACAGTGGGGTTCGAGCCTAGAGTCTTTAGATTTGTTTGTTGGTTGCCACTATAACCACTATATTATGGCGGCATCACCTGACTTCCTTTTACTTTACTAGTCCTTTGATGTTACGAAGACCGTTTATGAAGTAAAAGCATGAATATATACTTCAATTCATCACCGATATAGCTGATTCTATCCTGTTAGAGCTATGAAACCTGGTTCGATAAGTTTTCAGTTCACAAGCGAGCCTCCTCAGGAAATTCATTATAAATACGAGCAAAAAGAAATAATGTTCTTTAAAAAAGTAGATAAAAAATCTTCATTGAGCCCTGTTTTTTCCAGTTAGTAATCCAACACGCTACCATTATGCCATGTCGAGAGCTCGTTAGAAGCACTTTGGTACCGTAATTTATCCTTCACGTAGCTAATCAGATTACTAACAGACGCCATGGATGGTTTTCCTAATTTGAACCAGTAGGTATGTTATTCCCAATTTTGCCACAACTCTGCAGCAAACTTCGTGTGTGAATTTTAGTACGCAAGAGAAAAAAATCAAGGTTTGTTCAAACTTGGTATAAACTTGCGTGTTATCTTGGAGTATATTAAACTCTTAATATTAGCTATTATGTTATGTAATTCGCATAACTGTTGACTAGAAATTTCAGCCTGAAAAAGCAAATACCCTGCCGAGATGGCACCTTAAGAAAACCCCTGACCGATATCTTTCTCATCCTTTATACCTAATCCATCCGACCTAAGCCAAAGAGTAAAGACCTTACACAAATTCATTTCAGCCTCAAATAAAATATCACAGAAGCCAAATGAAATTTTAAAAATATTTTTCGTCTTTATTTATCTATTTTCTTGTCTTCGTTTAATCGAAAGGACATTAGACTATGAATTTGAAAGATGGGGTTATTTTTCTTTTTCTTTGTTTTTTCATTTCTTTTTTTGCAATTAAATTTTCTTTTGATTGATTTTTAATTTCGCTGAACTAATTTTTTTAACTAAGTTTTGTGTATCTACCGTAACTTTTTATACGCTTGAGTTGAATTTATTATGGTCTTTAGGCATTTCAGGCTCAAACCGATTCCAGTAAATAAAGAGCAAAAAGTATGAAGATTGCATTTCAATTTAGAATTTAAACTCGCACTGTATTCCAATCTGTAAAACACTCAATCAACCAGAATTATCAGTTGGGGGAGTGTAAGCAGTTTTGCACGGTGTCTACAGCTTTTTTTAATTATAAAAAATGTTAAAGTTGGATTTGTGTGCTCGAGAATTGGGGGTGTCACCCTCCATTGTGAGTCTGGAAGAATCCCTGGCCACACCTTAGACTGGGTGATCTGTGTTCAAATCCCGCTCAGATATTTGAAAGTTTATTCTTCTGTAGCACTAAAACTCGCCTAGACTTAAATATTATTAAATCCTATTTGTGTGAGCCAATGTTGATAACGTCGAAAAGTCGAATTTTTCTTTGTTTTCCATATATATACATACTTTAAACCGTTCATGAACGTTAGAGAACACATTTTTCAACATATCTGTGCTATTGGAGTATTATTTTAACTGAAGAATACAAATGATGGTGTATGATCATATAGTTTTGAATAATTTTATAGAATTGATCAGGGATTCTGCTAGGATTTTTAATTGGTGGGGGGTAAAACCAAAATTGGGGGATGCAAGTAGCTTTGCAGGTTTTCTATAGATTATTAGCTGTGAAAAAAATTAAAAAAGTGGGGGGATGTGTACTCGAATATATGACGGGGTAGCATCCCTTCATGGAGGGGGTAGGCTGGCAGAATCTCTGGAATTGATCTTGGGGAAAATGTGCAAAAGTAACAATTGTCTCAATTATTCTTCTCCTCACCCCCACCCCCCAATTCTCAAGCAGACAACCCAACGTTAAAAGATTTAAGGTTAAAATACGATTGAAATCCAGGAAAACACCACTTACACTCTCCAATTTTGACTGCACCCCCCAATTGAAAATCCTGGCAGATTCCCTGCAGTTCCCATGTACGTAGCTAGTTACAGCCTTATTCTTGTAGCTTGATCCAGCTAGGGTGCACATCTACTATAACAATAGAGATATATAATGCAGTCCGCAGTTGGTTTGTTTGATTTGTCCTGGTAGTGAATATCGTATAGGTGGGGGCAAAATGTGCCTTGCACTGTGATTTGGATCAATACAGGCAAAATCAATAGTTTAAAACTGATAGTATAATAATTTTCGTAAACAGAACTACAAACACAATAAATTATTTTCCAACAAAGATTCAAAAGAAATCAAGATGTCTGTACTTACAATTTTAAAAGGTAAATTCCTCTCAGAACAATGCACATGACACCTTTTTCGGCAATACTAAAAAAATTATCACAAAATTGTCATCACTGTTCACACCAATAAAACACACACCACCAAATCAGATTACAAGCACTTCAGAGAAACGAGGAAAAAAATCACAACAAATTAAAAGTATAAAAAAACACCTCACAATCAGCTGACTGCTTGTATGCAGCACTTGAGAAAGAGCGACTCGTGCCGTGAGGGCCGCCAAACAGGACGACCGAACACTTTCCCTTACTGTTGCCTCGCCTGCTTACAACTGGGTAAATTTAGTAGGCATAACAAGAATCGGCAGGAATCGGCTAACTTCGTTGTCATGTTCTTTTTTTTTCGTAACGGTAAAATAAAAAAAAACTCTTTTTCTTTCTTTGCTCTACGGCCGGAGATACACAAGTATCACTTACAGGTATTTCATCATTTTGTCATATGTATGAATTGCACATTCATTTTGCAGTATATGTGTACTTGGGACATACCACAGCTGACTTTGACAATGCTGCGTGCGGAAGTAAACAGTAATGTACACATACAAGTTAAATTGAGAAAGAAAACTTAAAAAAAGAAAGGTACTTTTTCTCAGCTATCTTTCAGCAATAAAGAAAGCGCTTGTAAATAATGTGATTCTATGAATAACGGAAAGATCTTCCTGTATTTTTTTGGGAACATATTCAGTTTAGAGTAAGCGCTCTCAAATTAACCTAATCGTTACAAACTTCAGCTACTGAATCTGAAGGAAAAAAAAGAAAAAAGAAAATGCGAAGCCGAATTTAAAAAAAGGAGTTCAAGCGACATGCTTATTCTAATTAAGATCAGAGTCTTAATTTCCTTAAAAATAGACTTCGTAGAAGCAAATTTTTGTAACAGCTCAAAATAGCTTTTTTCACGCGTTTATTTTAAAATGTTATGTACTTAAACACATAGACTAACACGTAGCAAGATTTAATAGAACGTTGGTTTTGCACTCAGGTCCTGGGTTCGATCCCAGCGGCTGACCATCCTGATTGAAGTTTTTCCAGAGATTTTCCTGTCACGCCAAGCAAATGCCGGGATAATACCTTGAAACTAGGCTGGCCGATTCATTCCCTGAGTCAAAACTGCCTAAAGGTCATAAATAAAATTTAAGTTTAACTAACACGTTAAAAATGTATATTCATTAAAAAAATTGCAATTGCTATTAATGTGTACAGTCGTTCTACAATCACAAAGCCTTAATAGCGAGTGTGTTATTGCTGCAAAATATTTGAATTAGCTCATTGTCTGCAGTTTCCATTTCAAAGTGACTAACTACAAAACGTAATGCTAGAGAATTTGCTATAATATGTCCACGTGGCAAATATCTTATCCTCTTTCCTTCATCACAAAACTGAATAACCTGCTTTAGTAATAACATACCAAATTTGGTCTTTTATTTTGCGTTTATTATTTAGCAAATCCCGAAGATCGTTTCACTCGTATTATTACTACTGATGAAGTCCACGGTGACTTTACGCGAAGTTACCCATACGCCATTACGAAGACTTGCAAAGCACCTTCTGTATGTGGCCAAAGGTTGGCTACTCATGAATATATTTTTATAGGCGTTGCAATCTCTGTCCAGTAGTGTTAGGGTACAATTACGATTGCATTTGCTAACCCAACATAGCTTACGTCATCACTTGTCGTGATATAACGTCATCAGTAACGGTGCCACGTTATCCTCGAGCGCCAGTAGCTCCGAAAATTTACGTGTTTCGATATTTTGTCAAAGGATTTGTTTTCTTGTTTTGATGTGAATCCTCCGGAAGTTTGTCCCATTATTACATGGATACCCTGTATCTAGTACAGTTGGCTTCGCATACATATGCAGCTCAGGTGGCATCGCATCTGAAAGGTCCTTGATTCGCTCCCAGCGTTCAACCATCCTCAATGAGATTTTCCCTAGTTTTGCTCAGTCGCACTAGGCAAATGCTGGGATGATGCGTTGAATAAGTCCACTTCTCAAATCCTTCCAATTGTTGTTACTGTTTTCCTTGTTGAAGTCTACAACATAAAATGGTCTTTAGGCCACGATGGCTCAGTGGTAGAGCGCTTACCTCTGGTGCGTGATGTTCTCTGTTCGATTTCGGCTCATACCACGTAGGTTTTGTGGAGGACAAACAACGAGTGCGTGGGTTTTCTCGGGGTTTGCTCCCTCACATCCCAGTTTCTTCATTTCACCAATTCGCCCATTCGGCCTGAGCCAAAGTTGCCTAAAGATGTTAAAATTAAATTCAATTTAAATTAAAAAAATGGCCTTGAATCTGTATTCGAAGCACCTTAAATCTACAAGTAATTGACCATATCGCTTCCTGTTGTCTGTCAGTGTGTCTTCTTGATCTATCAGAACGTATTCAAGAAATTGACCTCGTATTAAAGACCCACCAACACACACATTCACCTACACGCTATTTATGAACTGATGGTTAACGATGCCAGTCTGTTATCCAACGACCAATCTGGATACAGTGGATTAGGAGCTCGAACGAAAGTTGCGAAGTTGCCCGAAACAGTGAGTTGTTCTGACATCAGTAATTACCTGTCATATCCTTATACGGAAGAGACGTAGGAATTAGTGTTTAGTAAATTTACAGAAAGATTTTTTAAAAGGAAGAAAACCTGTTTCGCAAATGAAAGTTTTAAAGGGTATTGCACTTGCCAATTTCTTTTTCAGTTATTATGGTATCAAAGACATGCAAACAGAATATTAAATGCAAATCCGCGTTGGATGAACACTGTTTTCTTATTACAGGAACGTTTTACAACATGGGAATGCATTTGCTGCTATTCGATGTAAACTTGATTTGTATTTCCGGTGGGGAAATGGACGCTAACGCTTGCTCCCTTGTAATCAAGGAGGCCCGGGTTCGATACTCGCTGGGGACATAAGTGATCTAGAATCCACTTTAAACTGCAGGTCTTGTCCCTAAGACATGATCTTCATCCGATGGAAGGCAATGCCAAACCACTATCGCTTCACTTTGCCCAAATGCCTACAAGTCATTCAAGTGAGATCCTGAGTGGCCATAGCTCAGTTGATAGGGCGTTGGCTTGCAATCAGAAGACCCTGAGAACGATTCGAGCCTAAGCACATCCTGATTGGAGTTTTCACATTTTTTTTTCCGCAATTATACATAAGACAAATGGCAGGATGGTACTTTCTAATTACATCCTGGCCAAATTTCTTCCAAGATCCTCTCGCCTAGCCTATTCGAGCCTGAGTCAAAGTCGCCTAAAGGTTCTACATAAATTGTATATTCAATTCTAGGTCAGAACACCCGTCATCATCACCATCATCACGGTTTTTTAGAATTTCAATATTTTAAATATTTTAATCTCAATTGTCATTTAAGCTTCGCATTGTCAAAGCTTGCTTAGTGCTCCGTTAAGAGCCAAAGTGTCAATCAATGACACAGAGAACGTGTCTTTAAAAGACTTAAAAACAGGAGGTCAATTTGTTGAATATAATCTGTTTGCCATACAATTTGTCCGCATATAATTCTTAACGAGATGGACCGATTTTAACGAAGCTTTTACACATCGTAGAGACAACAATCCAACGGTGGCGCTGTTGTAGTATTTTCGTACAGAGAAAAAAGGTAGACAGAAACAAAATTAAAAAAAGATCTTTTCTCATACAGGCTATTGATTAAACTCCCTGGGAGATATACAATCGAAATGGCATTAGAAATGACAACGCTGCATACATTCAAGGATGATTTGACGAATGAATCGTTAATATTTTTAACAGACTTCAAATAAAATATAGCTTTAAAACTTCTATTATCTTAAAAATGGACTACAAACTGCAAAAAATTAATTCTTATTTTATTAGAATGTTCCAGATATGTAGAAAGTAACACAATGTTTGGATTATCAAAACAACTACGCGATGGTAAATCAGGCTTTTTACTCAAAAATAAAAGAAAAGATGAAGAAATAAAATAGTAAACTAATTTAAAACAGTGATGCCCAACCTACGTCCCGCAGCTGTTGCATTTCCGTCTCTCCACATACCGTATATTGCATTTGTTTAACATAAACATATCGAAAGAAGGTTTTATTTTATTTCTCCTTCGTAATCTATACATGAAATCAACTTTCCTCAACTGAGAAAAGACAGAACCCATTATCATATTTATGTAAGAGGATGCTTTGGCCAGCAAAGATCATGCAAAATTTTAATGTGGCCCATGGGCAAAAGAAGGTTGGACATCACTGGTTCAAAGTATAGTTTTAAGGAGAACAAATATAATGAAGTGCTGATACTTCATAAATACCGCAAAGGTTGTAGCATCAATTTGCACACTTGTATTTGGCATTGGAAATAAAGGTTAATAATTTAGTGAAAATTAAAAGTCGGGTAGCAAATCAGCTACGAAATAACGATCCTTTCCTGAAAGTATCCTACATGATAAGCAACACTGCAACTCCTAAGTGTCATTTGGGTTGTCAACCTCCCAGGGAGTTTAACTATCAGTTACATGTAATGAAAACTTGGATTCAACGGACTAAGGTAGTATTAAGCGCTAAGCGAGCACTTGAATCTTATTGGTTTGCCTATAGATAGCAACCAATACGATTAAAATGCACTCTCAGCGCTACCTTAGTCCGTTGAATGCGACCATTGATTTATCCCCTCGTCTTCTTTTCCTTTTGCTATATTTGACTTTTATTTATGACTTTTAGGAATACTTTGACTCTGTCAGGGATAGGACAATGTAAAAAATAGGAAAGGTATCGACCAAGGCCTTACTTAAGGTACCATCTCCGTATTCACCTAGTGAAACTGAGGGCATAGCTCCGGAAAACCTCACTGAGGATGTCAGCCGCGAATTTGGAACTCGCGTTCTCCTACCCATTGCTGATTCGAAGTCTGTGATGTTGCCACCTGCACCAGGGGACTTAGTCCTTTATGTAATAAATCACATTCATATTTGATCTACCACTGGATGAGACCTCTTGAAGCCTCTCCCCGGAGGGAGGATATTGGTCTACACTGCTCTCACGCTGACCAGACGGGCTGGGAGAGGAGAACCTGAGCTCTCACTATGATCGCCACTATCTATTCATAGCTGCTCCCCAATTCCATCACGATGCTGGGTGGGTATCATTCCAGACCCACACGCCTTGGAAAAGTCCTTGACAGATCCGGGAATCAAACCTGGGGCCCTTTAATTCGTAGTCAGAAACGCTAATCGCTAGACCCACAGGGCGGTCATACGAGATTCCTGACATGAAAATAAGAAAATGCTTTATTCTGGTGCTCGTATAAGCTGCCGAAAGCATGGGAAAATGAACTTTG
>JAGDQP010022199.1:0-30746 GCA_022664845.1 Lepisma saccharinum
GCTTGGACTATTGATATCTACGCTAAATCCAGCGTAAATGTAAATTAGGAAAATGACAAAAATTAGCATAAAATCTGCAAAAAAGTTGTAGCGCCATTTTCACCGAAACCTCCCTTGTTGTGGTTGGATCAGAGCGAAGTTTGTCCAACCACATTGTTTTCGATTCCTGGGCTAAATTACTGCGCGTGCACAAAGTATGGGATAGTGTTCACAAATTACCACAAAATATCCACAAGATTCTGAAATGTTTTTTTTTAGTAAGATAGCTTGATGTGTTTGGACGAGGAAGATGATGAACCAACCACATTTTTTTATTTCTGGACTAAACACAACCCTATTTTCTCGATTTCTGGGCTAAACCGAGAGTGCACAAAATATGGGAGTGTGTGCACAGATTAGCACAAAATATGCAGTAAATTGTAAAGTGAATTTTATTCCGATAGGTCGATGTGGTTGTGCCAGCGTGAAGTTGACCCAACCACATTTCTTCGAATTTTAAAGATAAACCGATCGGGCACAAAATATGGGGTAGTGCATACAAATTAGCAAAAAAATATGTACTAAATGCTGGAGTGGTTTTTATTCCGATAGCTTGATGTGGTTGGGCCAACTTCACGTACCTTATAAAATGTGGGGATCAGATGAAACTTTCAGCATTTGTACACTGAGATGTATGGAGCACGAAAATATGTGATAGACATTTCAGAAACGTAGCTATCCAAGATGGCGGCCATTCATATCAGCAATATTTTCGTAAATCTAATAATTTTTCAGTTAAATGTAAAAAAGTTTCGTTTTAGCCTAAAATATTTTCTTCTTATTTAATATTTAACTTTGAAACGACTGCTTTTAGATAAACCTATGTCCTTACACAAAATATAGAGTGCAAAGTAGGCTTTAATTTTAAAAAAAGATCAATTAAATCCGACAAGTATAACCAGACAAAATTTCTGCAATGCGAGGTAACATTACGGAGGCACTAATGCGTGTAGAAGCTAGATGATGATTAGGTATAAAATGGGGGGAACAAATGAAACTTTCAGCTCTTGAACACTTGTCTATGAAGAGCACGAATATGGGTGATAGATATCACAAACGGTAGTTATTCAAAATGGTGGCTATCACCAATTCTCAATGATACGAGATTTCGATGGTTCCTTTTTTAAATGAAAGTTAATTTCTTTGCCTTCAATTTTTATTAAGAGCAATATTTTCATAAATATAATAGCGATTTTTTGTTAAATTTAAAAATGTGCATTTTAACCTAAATTATTTTATTTAATATTTACTTAAGTATGTTAACTTTTAGTTTATTAAGTGAAATAAAAACATAACAAAAAATATTTCTTATTTTCTTATTTAAGGTCTTATTAGGAAACGATATTTTTAGATAAATATTTGCTTTCAAAATGCTGCTGGGCCAGTAGGTTAACCAGTAGGTTAATGGTTTAGGGGTCACCTCTGATGCTAGGGGTGGTTGGTTCGACCCCTGCTCCTGCTATATGGACTTTGTGGTGGATTAACACCGTATGTGTGGCTTTTCTCGGGCTTCTCCCGTTTCCTCTCAGTTTCTTTATTACACCAATTCATCTCATCATCCATCCTGTCTAACCGAAAGTTGCCTAAAGGTCTTAAAATTAAATTCAAAAGATGCTTCTTTTAATATATACTTTTATTTGAGGAAAAGGGCAATAATATCCGATAATCTGGACCTAAGAAATCACTACTAATAAAAAGTTTGGTTTTATGTGGTACTGTACAAACAGGTTAAAGCAAGTAAATGCATTGTGATAGGCGTTAGAAACTAACTAAAAGTACTTTATACTGGCCAAAGTGTCTCAGAAATTTATTAAGAAGTGGCACCAGCTGTAATTCGATTCCATTCAGGTCAGGCTGTGACAGGACAAAGAAAGATTAAAAGTTTTACTGGAACAACACAAAATAATGTAACAATATTTAGAAGCATAGGAATCGAGTGAACTGTTCCAAATGAGTTATTTAAGACACTTGGAAATTTACTTCTAACGTGTATTCCAAGAAAATATAAATTGGAAGTGCCAATGAGCTGCGATGAAATTATTTACATCCAAAGGCGGGTGAAGTCGATTGCTCCTAACTACCATCATGCAAGGATACATTGGAACGCGCAAATTTCCAGATAGGGATTTAGATACGAAGACTTGGAAAATACTCTTAAGTATATCAGAAGCTGAAGAGTATGAATGGAGAAAAGACAGCGAAGGAAAGCTATGCATAAATTTGATCGCCGGAGCATTTGCACCAGAAACTGTTGTACTTGCCATCCTGCGTTGCAGTTGTTACAGAAATATGTAGTAATTGCTCTGGTTCAGATATTAATTAGAGTATTATTGCTCTTTTCTTCAAATAAAAGCAGTGTCTTTTGCAAAACCATTTATTTATCTAAAAACAGTAGTTTTCTAACATTTTTTAGAAAATATTATGCAAATTTAAATAAGATAATATTATGCATAAATTTTTGTTTTTCCTCCTTTTTTGAAAAGAAATCTTCGCCTAAACCTAAAATCTGCCTCAGTCGAAAATTTAATAAAAATGATTTCGGTTAAAATTCACATTTTTATATTTAACTGAAAAAAATATTAGATTTATGAAAATATTGCTCATTGAACTCAAAGAAATTAACTTTCATTTTAAAAAGGAACCTTTGAAATCGGATAACTTAGAGATGAGATATGCGATGCGGATTTAGACCTCTATGTACCATTGAAAATTGGCGATAGCAACCATTTTAAATGGCCCCCATCTTGGATAGTTACATTTTTGGAATATCTGTCACGTATTTTCGTGCTCTACATGTACCAGTATACAAGTGCTGAAAGTTTCATCTGGTGCCCCTGTTTTATACCAAATCATCATGTAGCTTCTATACGCATTAGTGCCTCCATAATGCTAACTCGTACTGCAGAAATTTTCAAACAATTGTCCATATCTCTGGTTATACTTGTCGGATTTAATTGATCTTTTTTCTAAATTAAAGCATACGTTGCACTCTATATTTTGTGTAAGGACATAGGTTTATCTAAAACCAGTCGTTTCAAAGTTAAATATATATTAAATAAAAAAATATTTTAAGCTAAAATGAAACTTTTTTACATTTAACTGAAAAACTATTAGATTTACGAAAATATTGCTAATAAACATAAATGTAGCCAATAAAAATATCTTTCATTTAAAAGAGACTGACCGAAATTGGATAACTCAGAGCCGAGATATGTTGATTTTAATCAATAGCGTCGGCCGCCATTTTGGATAGCTACCTTTTTGGAACGTCTATCACGTGTTTTTGTGCTTTATACATGCCAGTGTACAAGTGCTGAAAGTTTCGTCTGGTCCTCCATTTTATACCAACAACTTGTCTGGCACAAGAACTATTTCTGGGCTTGTGGCCGTGCAACATGTTGATGATGTAAATGGTTTCGAAAATAAACTTTATACTATAATACTTTGTGTATTCAAAGCTTTATTTTCTTCATTGGCATAGAATTGTGAATGTTTTCTGCTGAACATTGTCCACGTTCAACACCGTAGCATGGCCAGAAACCATTTGAATTCGGGCGGGACATAGTTGAGTGTTTCTAGGACGACTATCGTTTCCCAGCCGATAAAGAAGGAACTCTGGGATAATACAACCATTTAGCGAGAGTATTTTCATTCCTTCAACTTCAGTTTTAGACTTGTTGAGAAAAATAACTCGCAAGGTTCTTTAATTAATAAGTGAGGATAGGTACTTTATTATTATTGTTATTATTTGAATTTATGTTACGCAACTTTGGTTCACAAGTAAGGTTGCCAATGCCAACTCCAATTTTTTTTTAAAAACAGAACATTTCTATTAATATCAGTTCGGAAAACGGGCATGCAAAACACTAAGAATACTCTCTTCATCATATCAAGCAAAATTTAACTTGAAGTGACATACAAAATACAACAATGCGCATGGTATTTGTTGTAATGTCAAATATCTACTAGTATAAAAGACTTACGAAAAGTAACAACAAAGGAGACTTACGAAAAGTCATCCAGGGCAGAACTTTGAGTTCACAGAAATGTGAAGAGATGTCCTCAGTGTCAACTAGTATTGCCACCAGACGAGACAAGACAGAGAAATGGCTGTAGAAAACGAGACCTGACAGAGCTCTCGTAATGCTTTTCGAGACGAGACACTCTCTGGACCAGGCATTTTCAAGACGAGACAGCCTAAATCTCGTCTCCTTGGCAACACTAGTGTCAACCAACTGAAGTCTTTTAAGACATCTTAACTATTAACAATAAATTACTATGAAAGCAATAATTTAGCTATAAATGTCGGGTTCAAATTAACATAGGAAATCATGCAGTGTTGCTGAACAACAAAATATAAACGTATTTAGGAGGAGGGGTTCGGGCCCCTTTCCGAAATTCAGTTTCTTCTTGTAAAAGTAGTATAATTTTGGGCAAACTTACTTGGAGATTTTAGTTAATTTCATACCCAGACAGAAACCAACTTCTAGATACGTGCCTGCTCCTCGCAGAATCTACGGTTAATCAGCTGTTAAGCACGCTGACTTTCTCTGCACATTCTTCGTGGCTTCATGTCCTGTTGGTGTCTATTGAAATAATGGTTTCGTGCCCATTTTGGCGAAAATTGTATAGGTCCCGTCGAAATGCTCATCAGTTCATTTAGGACGCTACTTACAATCCAATCAATCAGTACTCAGTGAAGGAATGTCCAACTGATGTTAGATAGCTGCTTCGCCACGAAATATTGCAACTTCGAGCTCGGGACCTTACATTTGAAAAGAGCAGCTAGTTTGTATAACAGACTTTTCTATAGAACGTAGGTTCTCACGGTGAATGTTGAATGTGGGTTTCAATTAAAGCTCATTGACGATTTCTTGTAAGGACGGAGCCTATAGTTGTTGGTAAAATGGATTCAGAACCACTCCGTTCAATAGATTTTCACGGGACTTGAATCCGTAGCCGCACGCAAAGGAAAGCAAGCATGCTAGTCTCTAGTCTCTCAGCCTAATTAAAAAAACAAAACAAAAAAAACCTGAATTTTGGAAGGGGGGGGGGGGCAGATCTCCCTAAATACGTCCCTGGTGAGGAGTGTAGTGGTGGAGTGCTGCTGTGTGGGAGCGGACGCTACAACTCGCCAGTGTTTCATTCCAGGACAAAAGTGATGCAGAAGTAACTTCTGTTCATTAAATTATAAAAAAATACACTTTTTGTACATTTCGCACCAATATTCCAGCCCCTATCTCGAAACTTATCAGTTGAATTGGGCAGCTTTTTGTGTGTGTGTGTGTGTGTGTGTGTGTGTGTGTGTATGACCTCTCTTTAAAACGTAGGTTCTCCAAGCAAAATTTCAAGGTAGGTTTCAATATGCTGTCATTGACGGGTTTCCTTGTCAGGCCGGGAAAGAGTGGGTAAGACGGTGTGCAAAGATATTTAACCAGACCCTAGTTTCAAGGTACAACTCAGGCATTTGTCTAGCGTTGCAAAAAAAAAAAATCCCTGGGAAACCTCAGTCAAGATGGGTGGTTGCTGGAATCATTCGCAGGACCTTGCGAATACTATATCAACGTTCTACCAACTGCGCTACGGTCACTCGGTATATTAATAATAATAATGAGAT
Source organism: Lepisma saccharinum (assembly GCA_022664845.1). Lineage (NCBI taxonomy): Eukaryota > Metazoa > Arthropoda > Insecta > Zygentoma > Lepismatidae > Lepisma > Lepisma saccharinum. The sequence continues at coordinate 5,657 of JAGDQP010022199.1, forward strand.
TGTATAGTAATTTGCGATATAACCCGTTACATTTCAGGAATTATGCCCTTCGAGGACCAGATATTAAAAAAAATAAAGATTCAGAATGTAGCGGCCAGGGTCCCTGTTCTATTTGCAATGCCGCCATTCATCTGGTGGGAAACTAAAATAAGTTTTGATCTTACAGCTATGAGCATAGTAACTAATAACCTCTTCAGTGTTGAAGCGTAGCATTATCAGCACTTAATCACGGAAGAATAGTTTATTATTGGGCCTTGGTAGGGTTGCCAACTCGAAATGTTTTGAAAACCGGACATGCAACACACTAAAAATAATAACTGCACTCTTTTCAACACTTATCAAATTTATTATTATTATTATTACTGGTGGTTGTGATAGTATTGTAATAGTACTTGTAGTGGTTAAGGTGATGATTGAGCTGCATTGCAGATTAAAGAGCTCGAGGACTTTAGGCAAGGTAAACCGATGGTGATTCGCCATTGAAAATGAAATTGATGTTTAAGAGACAGAACCTAAATCGTTTAAAAAGCATTCCCAAACTCTGCATTCAATGCGTCATCACTGGAGATCGAAGGTCAGTCTATTGATTACGAGACGGCTAGGATAACCACCACTCATTACTTACGTTACTTTTGAGGATTTTTAATTATGGTCTTTTCAACTAGAAAGCATATAAAACAACATAACTGTTGAACGGTAAGTCATAGAGAGATCAAAAAAGAGGCTAATCATAACAACATATCTGCTTGTCTCGTCAATTAAATATCTCTCCTTTTTTTTTCTTGTAGAAAGCTAATCTTATAAAGAGCATAGCACTGAAATATATTTTTAGAAAATATGACACTACTTTCATGTACCTTAAAATGATATTTATCATAAAAGACAGTGTTAGTGTTATCTTAATGCATGGACCTGTTGAACCAGGAACCTGAGGTTCTGACGTTTATGGACTCTGTTAAATTGTAAAATTGATGTGTAATAAATCAAGAAAAGATTCGAGAATTTAAGTTTTTAATTTATTTACTGACTGAATTTATGGCCTTTGGGCATCTCAGGATCAAACAATGCGAAACCTCAGTCAGGACGACCGGTCGAGTTTGAACCCGTAAACAAAATAGAGTATTTCATTAATTACAGATTACCTACGTGTAAAAACACGAATAGAGCTCCTGCGTAGCCTAGTCGGTAGCGCGCTCGACTTCAGTGCGAGCGGTCCCGGGTTCGATTCCCGGTGGGGGCTCAAAAAATTTCGGTGTTGACCCAGCATCGTGAGGACAATTGGGGAGCTGCTGTGAATAAAAGACAGTGGCGATTCGGCTCTCCTTTCACAACTCGTCTGGTCAGCGTGGGAGCAGTAGACCACCTCCTTCCTTCGGAGAGAGGCCTCATCCACTGGTGGATTGAATATGGCTGTGATTTATTATAAACACGAATGATAAGATTCATGATTTCGATCTCGATATAATTTTGAAGAAAAATGACTCCATGATAAAATTTGGAACTAGAAGTCCCCACTGTCTTGGTATGGCACTGTTCCAAGAGCAGTATTATTATTACTAATATACAGTAGATACAAATTAAAATTATATGTAAGAATTACATTAATTTCTCCCAGTTACTTAAGAGTTTTTATTTTATTTGGAATTGAATTTCATTTAGAGCCTTTAGGCAGCTATGACTCAGACATGGATGATGCTGGGGGAATTGGTGGAATGAAGAAAGTTGGAAGGAACGGAAGAACCCGGAGAAAGCCCACACATACGGTGCTTATCCACCACAAAACCCACATGGCATAATCTGGGATCGAACTGAGGACTCCAAGCATCAGAGAAGGTTCTACCACTGAGCCAGCCCCCTCCCCCCCATTACCTTATATGGGTGTCACCATAGAGTTTTAGAGTTCCGGGCTCCCATGTACCCCCGTAACAACGGACCTGATGATGAAGCTCAAATCGGGATTCGAATATCCTTCTCTTGCGATTTCAGTCGAAAGAGAAACGTATAAGCCAATCAGCGATCATGGAAGCATAGGTGGAGTTGGCAACCGTCGTCTCACTCACACACATGCATGCACGGAAGCAACTGAGAGAGAAAGAGAGTGGGGGGGGGGAGTTGAGACAGAAATTCTTGAGTTCTTAGTTCTATCTCCGGCAGCCAGTGTTGAGGGAGAGGGTGTTCGGGCCGGGTGCCAAGATTTTGCCGAATTCGTACGGACCAGGAACCCACAGAGACAGTGGGTGAGACGACCGACCGAAGAAGTAAAGCATACAGTTGCAAGGAGCCTTTCTTTCTGCCTTTTCTTCACGGATACGCGTTTTCGGAAGTGCGTAAAAACCGAATGTGTGTGTATGTGTGTGTGTGTGCGTGTGTTTACATGTTGTGAAAAAAGAAAGAACGAACAGCACGCGTGTGAGTGAAAGTGTAGGGTAGTGATGACGTACACAATTTTATACAAAACGCCTTATCATATTCCTCAAGTATGATATTTACAGAGTATTTTAAAGATGATCGCCAGCGCTGCAACGAATACGACAATAGTAATAATTCTAACCCTTCCGTTGTACAAAAGCACTTAGCTGAAGAATCATTACACTTTCTCTGCCCCCCGTAACAAGTGTAAGAACATGTAAACGTGTGAATCTACGTATTCCTCTCCTATTGTGGTGATAACTCAAGAAACTATGGAAGACCCACTAAAAGATACTGACGAAACTAGTGTTAAGTTGGACTCCACCGAGATTCAAACTTCCGACCCTCCAGATACTCATGAAGATGAAGCAGAAAAACTTCAATCCACAGCATCTCCCGGTAGTGTGTCTCCGTCCCCAGATCCAAATTCAAAAACAAAATCTTTTGTCTTTGACAGTTTTGATTACCCAGAAAGAGAGGGCGACCAGAAAAAACTTATCCACGAAGCTTTACAACAAGAAGATGAGTTTTTGGAATATCTTATGTCGCTTCCGTTGTCCCAGAAGATCCAGGAAAGTCAACCTAAAGAAAGGCAACAGAGGTCATCAAGCTGCAAACCTGGAGTAGGTCCGTTACTGCCTGGCGTTGTAGTTGCTGGTACATCGAGGTCATCGAACGCGAAAGTAGGCCTTGACCATTTGGACAATTTGTGTAAGTTGATGGAACAACTGGGCGAACTTAGGGAACAGAACTCAAAACTTCAAAGACGGGTACAATACTTAGAAGACCTCAAGAATCTACAAGAAATGCATAAAGAATTACAAGAGACTATGTTGACTAAAATACAAGAAAGGTCAGAACTACCAGCTTATCTATCAATGCACAGAGCGTCAGTATTACCCACAGTAGATGCATATACTCAGTCCCTTTTACCAGACTCAATACCTTTAAAACGACACGGCTCAGAAGAAAGTTTGGCAAAGTCTAAAATTCCCACAAAAAGAGGCAGTAAAACCAAATCTCATTTACGGATACGACCATCATTAATGAAACAACGAGAAAGAAGTAAATCTGTTGGCTATGATGAGATTCGAACAGAACCGGACAACGTTGTTGAAGATCGAGGACAACAACAACAACAACAGCAACAAACAAATCGACAGCCACAACAAAGTAACAAAGATCAAACAAGGACGCCTTCATTGATAAAGTCAAAAGTCTCCAAATGGACAAAAGTCAAAGAAGCGTTTCGTTGGGAAAAGGCACAAATCGAACCGCCATCGACAACAAGATCAGAGTCTAGATGTACCACCACAGACAGAACATCAGGAACGCCTTCGCAAGATCTTTCGTTACCAGAATCAAAATCTCAAGACAGTGGAATAGGTTTGGGACATTTAACAGAAGACTCCGCGAGTGGTTCACGATTCTTAAAAGTTCCCGGAACACCGGACAAAAGTGGTGATCTTAGCGTTAGTCCAGCAGACTCCGTACTTAGCGGACATTCATTCACTTTTCCGGGATATTCGTGTCCTATATCGTCATCATCATCATCGGATGACTTTGCGATGGATGTTGACCTCAACTTTGCTGTATTTTCTGACATCACTGATTTTGGTGAGTTAAATATGTCGAATATTATTTTTCTCTCTCTCTCTGTCTGTCTTTCCTTTTTCTCCAGTTTGTTTATTTCAAAGAGCGCTAAACAAAAAAGGTTTGTTGCTTGCAATGTTTGAAAAAAAGTGTCCTTAATAATAATATGGCCTAGATTTTTCTTCACAAATTTACGATGCGGTGTAGGTATATACTTAATTTCTTTTTTATGAATTTCAGTTCTATGAGAGGTCATTGTTAAGGTTAGTAGAGAAAGAGTCGTGTATTTTAACGGTCTCTTGAATAACGAAGTCTTTGGATTTAAACTAAGACACGAATGAATCAATGAATAACAACTTCGGTTATTTATATTTTTACGTTGTATTTTATTAGTAATTTTTTATTCCTCGTTACAAACCTGATGAAACATTGTTATACAAATTTGTATATTGCATTTATTCAATGCTGGTGGTTTATCAAAATGACTGGTAGAAAGTTTACTTCTCTCGTAATCGCAAAGTTCTGGAATGCAATGGACTATTTAAGTGTGACAATCGCGAAGTTCTGAAATGGAATGGACTATTTAAGTGCGCCAATCGTGAAGTTCTAGGATGGAATGGACTATTTAAGTGCGACAATCGGGAAAATCTTTAATTGAATGAACTATTTAAATGCGACAATCGCGAAGTTCTGGAACGGAATGAACTATTTAAATGCAACGTCATAATTTGTTCGGTTTCACAACAACCAAACCGTTTCCTTGTTTAGCAAATATGACATCACGGATAAATGTTTATTTCCCCCCAAAAAATCATAAAGTAAGTTTAATTGTGTAAAGTACTCATACTTTGTGGTTGTTTCTATGCAGCTTACATAGTCACCAAAGCATTAGATACTTCTAAAATGTATCTCAAGGTCATTGTTTTTATCGGTATCCAAGTTATCAACCAGTCTGTTTGGGCACGTTCCGTACGGTCGCTATAATAACGCAACAACACAAAATTTTACTAACAATCATCAAGACTCCGAACCATTGATAGCATCTCAAACACATAGAGATTCATTTGTATGAAATTGGTTGGAAACACTGATAACTGGGGGTGCTTAGGGACAGAAACACCCACATTAATTTCCTTTTGAGACGAATAATGTTTAAGGCATTTTTGGTGCAGATATGTCTAATAGGAGGAAGCAGTATATATTTTTAAAATAATGGGTTGGCAACACTAACTCACTGAATCAATTAAGATAGTTCTGGGAGCTCTGAGCTAGTCTAGCCAAGACCATTCCAACGACATCTCAACCACCTCTATCCCCCTTGTGGTTCCTGATATTTTTGGACACGGACAGACGGACGGATTGAGTGGGTTTATAAGGTCCCTCGATAGCGAATCTATAGCTAAAGGGACCTTATAATCCAGCTGATTCTGTCCGTCTTTCCATGTTCAGAAATTAAATCTCAGGAACTACAAAGTGTAGAGAGGTGCTTAAGGCGTCGTTCGAAAAGTCCCAAACTAGCTTAGAGCACCTGGAACAGTCCTGGTTGCTGCAGTAATGCAGTGTTGCCAGCCCATTTTCTAATAATTTCTTAAAACTTAATTGTTCAAATTGCTTGCATTCAGTTAGACCTAGCTCCGCCAAACCTGGAATAAACATTATTCGACCCAATAGAAAAACACTTAGGTGGCCTACGTTGCCAAGTAACTCTCGTGCCAGTGTTGCCTACCAATTTTCTTTAAAATCATCTTTTTCAAATATCTTCCATTATATTAGTCATAGCTGCACCAAACTTGACATAAACGTTGTTTGACACAATAGGAACATACTGTGGGTGTTACCGCTCCACAGGAATCCTATTGTCAGTATTGCCAGCCCAATCCACAAATATATCTCATGAAACATAAGGTGTAGAGAGATGCTTGAGGTATCGTTCGAAAGGCCTTAGCTAGACTAGCTCAGTCAAATCGCACGTGCATCGGCAAAGATAGGCATCTGGGTGGAAATAATTGTTTCTCTAAAGGGAGCAAAAACATATCAAGCAATTGTGTGTACATGCAAAGGTAAGTTTCGTAAGGAGTTGGGAGGCCAGGGAGCTTGCCCCCGACTACTAATATGAAACTTCCCTAACAGTTGAATATAAGCATTTTTATAAGAGAAAAACTGAAATATAATAGCTAACCATTGAGATTCCCCCGGAACTCTGTTGTCAGTGTAGCCAGCCCATGCCAAAAAAATATATCTCATAAACCAAATGCTACCAAGAGACCGGAACCTTTGCGATTGTTGGTAAAATCGCAGCTTTAATTGTTGTTAGCTACCAATCAAGGGACCTAAAAGTGTTTTATTTTTCGATTTCATTTATTGTCGCAACACACATTTAACTCCTCTCACCGCAAAACATAGGTATGTCCGGTGTGAGTTAGGAAATAAGATAGGAATCGTTGAGGTAGAAGTCAATTTAAAGGCGTTTCTGTGGTACTCTCGACCTCTCTCTATGTGTATGTCAACATTCTACGACAAGACTACCATGAAAACATCCTTAAGAAGAAAACATAAAATGATTTAATCGAAAACGTTCCATACAATCAAAAGATATGCGTTGAAAAAAAAAAACGTACATACGAATCAAACCCACAAGCTCCTCGTCTTTTCAAGCCAGCTAATAAATACAAGAATGTTTGAAGTATGAACTTACTTTCAAGGATAATAGATGTATCTGGATGTATTCTTAGGAGCCATTGCCATGAGTTTTAATACATTTTTAATGTTTCTTGAAAATTTGCTTTCTAATCTGCAACATATCTGAGCTTTAAGTTGATTAAGGACAGCCATTATATCTTTTATATCATGAATATATTACGTCTTTTATTCCATAAGTACTTGTAAATACTTTAGGAAAATGTATGTTAAAAATTGGTGGCTTGAGTCAGAATGGCAATATTTTGATCATGACCTTTCTCATCGCCTGGAAATCACATATAGTCATTAGAATTTCATTCTACAAAATTTGTTGATAAATAAGTTGTCAAAATACAGCTAGAGGTATTATTATTAGTGTTTCAGCTAGTCTGATGTTTTAAGAATAATATTCTGACAAAGGCGTGAAACGTTCTTTTCCTTTTTTTCTTTTTTTTTTTTTTAAAGTGACATCTTGAATATTTTTCATAGCATACAAATTATGTACAGATCGTTTTTGGGCAATTTTTACACTCGTGGTAGTTGTGAGGTACACATCTTTTAAAATGACTCACTTTAAGAACTCGTAGAGTGTGAAACTTTGCGTGCAGTCGTAAACATGTAATGACAATGTAAGCATTTGCCAGATTTTCCCATTTTCCCTAGAATTTGAGTCAAAGCGTTAGTTATTTAGGGTATGCTAGATGGACCTAACAGCTAAATCATCAATATCTTATTTAACTATTGTAGATTAACTTGTACGTAAGGAATTGTGTTCTCATAACTTAATGTTCTCCAAACAACTTAGAAACGAATCCTATTTATTTTGTATGTATTATCTAATGTAATCATCATCATTATTAACGGCAGATCCCTTAAGAAAAGCTAAGTCCTCTGCATGAATTTCAAATTTCTGCCTTTATTTTGTCTCAGCATATGGTTTATCTTCCTTAATATTAGCAAGGAGTTGGATTCCTCTTCCTTTCTTTCCTTCAACCATACTTTCAATTGCATCCCTCAGTCTATAATTTCTGCCCAGCTAATGTTCTAAGCAGTTTATTTTTCTCCCTTTTTTATTGTTTCCAGTATTGTTCATCTTTTACCTACTCCATTTATCACTTCTTTATTTCTTATCTTCTGTAGCCAGCTGCCTTTTTCTATTCTTCTCCATGTTCACATTTCAAACGCTTCCAATTTTCTTTCTTCATTCTTTTGTAGAGTCCACATTTCTTCTCGATACAACACAAAACTCCATACAAACATTTCATCAATCTTCTCCTCAGCTCTTCACTCATCGAGATATTGTTCTTCTTCTTAGTGAATGCCTTTTTTTATCACCGTTACTACTCTTGTGTTTATCTCTTTTTTCACATTTCAAATCCTCACTTCTTATATTTGCCAAATATTTGCAGCTAGATATGCGTTCTACTTTTTCCTCTTCCAATCTTAATGTTTTTATGGTTTAATTTGTTCCAATTAACATTCTTTTCTTTGCGTTTATTTTCCTTCCATATTCTTTACAGCTTCCGTCTTCTCCTGACCTTAACGTCTCCTTCGTTTTCGAAGAATATTTTTATAGCCTTTTTAGATATATATTGGATAACGTAGACGAGAGATAACATCTCTATCTCTCTCACTCTTTGACCTATTTCTTTTCTTTCTATCGTCTACCTTTACTCTTTTTTTTTATTTAGACACAAGTTTCTTATGAGGCTTCGATCTTTCCATTTCGTAAATGGTTTTTTTTAATTTTTTTTCTTATAATTAATTCAATCGAATGCTTTTTCCAAATCTACAAATGCTACGAATACTTTATTTCCTTTCTTTATGTATCCTATTGTTATTAACGAACCAAATAGCGACACTTGTTCCTTTCCCTCTTCGAAATCCAAACTGTTTCGATTCAATTTCTACATTCACCATACCACAGAATCTGTTGTTTATATATTCGTAGAAAAAAAAACTGTGAGAATGCGCTATTAGGCTAATGGTTCGGTAATTTTCACATCTTCTTTCATTTTTCTTTTTGCAATGGAATCACTATTGTCCATTGCAGAGTCTATTGCATTTGTTTCTTTCCTATGTTTTTTTTTATCAATTCCATTAGAACAGCATCCACACTCACTAAGAGACTTCTTAAAATTCTTCTGTGAGTATTTCGAATCATTTATCTTCATCATTTACACTTGGTTATTTTTATATATTTACCATTTAATGTACCTGGTGGTTGTAGTATTCTGACTTAGGTATCTGCTTAAGAGTTTAAGTATGGTGAAGGGTGTACATGATTTAGCAATTTCCAACAAAAATGAGTGATACAAATTTAACAGATTTTTCAATTAAAGGTAGGACTTCCGCGCGCAGCACTCAGCGTTTTCCGGAGCCCTTATATTAAATTTCACAAAAATAGGACTTATACTTAACTCACAATAAGCTTCCAAAGCTCATTACATACTCGAAGGTAAGTTGAATTGTAAAACATGTTTTAAAATAATAAAGCTATCAAAACACTAATTTAGGAAAGTACAAATCTTTGGCTGAATATTTAATGGAAACATTTTTTATTTTATACAAATCAGTAATATCTGAATATAAGAGACTTTCGTTCGTGTGTTTGGGAAACTGAGACGCAAACAATGTTAGGGGTTCTTCCACTTTGACTTTGTGCATTCTTTTGACATAAAAAATATCTTCATTCCCTAATAAGGTGGGCCGATTTTTTTCCCAGATATTCGGGTTCGAGTTGTCATCAAAAGCTGTGCATTCGTACTAAATAAAGCCATGTCAAATATGGCCGTTCTAAAACAATATTGAACCTGGTCCCTGGGCCCCTAAAGGGCCATTTTTTTTTTTTTTTTTTTTTTTTGCAAAACAAGGAATAAAAATATTATACCAGTTTCCACATTTTGGGGGTCGAGTAGTTATGAAAAGTTGTGCATTGATACCAAATGAACCCATGTCAAATATGGCCGGTTTTGGCCGTTTTCAAACTAAAATTTTCGCGGGCTCCGTGACCCGGCTAGATATTTTTGGTTCCGGCTGTGTTTCGCGAACAAATATAACATAATATTTTACAACTTTTGCACGCTACTTAAACTAAAATATCTGAAAAACACACATACACACACACACACACACACACACAAAACCAGCTGTTTTGGGGGTCCCCGAAAAATGAATGGTTAGAAAGTTGCGTTTCAGTACCGTGCAAAAATTGTTAATGTTATGTTTGTTCGCCCCAAACATAGATGGATCAAAAAATATTTGCCCGGGCCCCGGGGGCAAGAGAAAATGTAAATTTTGAAAAGGGCCAATTTTTATTTATTTTTTGTTTAGAAATTTGAGTTTGAGTAGAGTGCAAAAGTTGTAGAGTGTTACGTTGTGTTTGTTCGCCGAAACACAGCCGGATCAAAAAATATCTAGCCGGGCCTCGGAGCCTGAAAAATTTTAGTTTGAAAACGGCCAAAAGCGATTGACGGCCAAAAAGGGCCACATTTGACATGGCTAAATTTCGTATCAATGCAGAACTTTTCATAACAACTCCAACCCCAAAATGTGGAACTTGGAATAATATTTTTATTCCTTGTTTTGTAAAAAAACAATTACGCCTTTAGGGGTCCAGGCGCCCGGTTAAATATTGTTTTAGGACGCCATATTTCTTAGGGCTTAATTTGGTACGAATGCACAACTTTTAATGACAACTCTAACCCCAATATTTGAAAAAAAAATAATAATAATCGGCCCACTCTATTCGCTAAGCAGTTCTGTTTTTATATCAAATAATATCCTCGTAAATACTTTTATATGATTATATTAGTTCTCTACAACACCTAACAAACATAGCATAATACTAAGAATAATAAATACTTCATTGATTCGATGTTTTAGTGAGAGAAACGCGGTTACTTAGCACAATTTTTTTAAGGGGAAGAGTGTCGCTATTTTACAGGGCATTACAGTCGCACGAAGCCCCAAGTTATCGTTTACTTGACATTATATACAGAGAACGGTAGGTAAACGTTGTTGCCGTACATACCTTGAAAATATGTTCAATGTATAATATCACAACAAACGCCGGAAATCGCAGCTTCCTCCTGCAGATGTATGGAACGTTACGCTTAGAGCATTAATGTTCTCTTTCAGCCATGTTTTATTTAATTCCAACATTGAGTTAAAACGTGTTTACCTCTAGCAGAACATCTGAAATATATCATAAATCTCTATGGTAGTTCTGACCAACTCCCTCGAAGATCAAATTTTCTCCTAAGGACTATGAACACCAAGGTATCCAGATCTCAATCTCCCAGACTTCCTTTGTTGCGGTTGAAGAAAAAGGTCTTTGGCAAATACACGTGCAATACAGCAACTAAAAGAGAACATCGCCGATGCATATGACAATATTAACTACAGCAAGATCATTGAGAATTTGAGATGCTGGCAAACATGGAGTGGAAGATTGTCAGATGTTTGCAGAAAGAAAGCGTCCACTTCCAGCATTTGTTCTGATGCAATACGTCTGATATTTTTCAACATACATATTGCCACAATTCTGTTTGCATACGTTGTATGTTTGTAGCAAACAATAACTCGGGTCCTCTTGCGGTGAAACATTCTAGCGATCATCAGAAGTAGCGAAAGCAAGATATCCTTTCTTACTCTTTAATTTATTTATGTTTAGGCATCTTTGGCTCAAGGCAGAGAAAGGATGTGGAAATAAAGTAGGCTACGTTTTAACCTGGTAGAACTTGGGGTCAACCCTGCAAAAACCACAGTCAGGTTGCCCAGTTGCTGCACGTAATACTAGAACTTTCTGCATGTGGAGTCAACACACAACTGAGCTACGACCGCTCTAGAACAAATAATAACTCCTTGGGTATGGCCTTCCTATATGTCTGCCTATCGCGCAGAAGCTTTGTGCCTCATCAAGTCTACGGCGACCAAAAGTTTGACAGGCTCTACTCAAAGAAATACGCACTAGAATATTAAGAAACGTTTCAAACTTTGATTTATTGTTTATATAATTATAGATCAGTAACATTCGGAAGTAAAATAATTGCTATATATAATTCTAAATTTACGTTGTGACGTAAACGTTTCTGTAAACTATAGTTATTTCAAATGAGTGTCTTCCTATTTAACTGCCATACATTACACTAAATAGTAAATCTGGAAAAGATTAGATTACCTCTTGTTGAGTAAATAATGGGAATCAATGGGCGTGAAAAGGAGTCGAATAATTTAAGTCAAGCATAACATTTGATCTAACTCTTAGGTGGCTACATGAAAACAAACATTTCGTGTAAGAGGTCCCATCTCTTATTGTTCAATACAAATAACTCGGGTACATGCTGTCAAAAAGTATTAGCAAAACGCAAGGACAAAGATAATGAGATTTAAAGAAAATAATAATAATGCTGGCCATTCATAATTACTTCATATCTTGATTTCAATAAACAAGATCTAAGAAAATGAACTATATAGTCTACAAAATTTTAGAACGGCACATATTTAGAATTAATTGATAATCCTTAATGTAAATAACAAATTTGGTTAAAAGTTGCCCCGAGGATAAACTCGATAATTCAGTTTACATAGCATCAGTTTCATTTTTGCGGTAATTTTCAGTTCTTTTTCTCACTTTCGAGATTTATAAGAAACAATTTAAATTTTAACGTCTTCATACCATTTAGTGAAATTTATTATCTGTACAGTTTAAACGTTTATTGTTTCCGGAGCTGGGTGAGACGTTGTCTGACGTATTTGCTTTATACCTACAACCATTAAAAGCAACAAAAATTATCACCAAACACATAAGATAATAATTTCTATGGTAACGTTTATTTCATGTGTACAATTACCCCAAAACACTTCGGGTATAACTCCGAAGTTTTATCTTTTTGAAAGAGGCGTATCAAGCTATACGAATAGCTCTTTACAACGCGCATGTGTAGTCTTAACGTCAAGTTTTGATCAGTAAACAGGGTGTATGCTGAAAATACACTTTTGGAACTATCTCGGTAATTTAGGCGGTAGGGCGTCTGCTTCGTGAGTCTCCGGACAGGGTTAGATTCTCTTGCAAGTTAGATTTATTTTGTTTTTAAAGATAGCATCGCTATATGCTGATAAATGCTCTCTTGTGCTTTTATATTGATACATAGATAACCATCGTCATGAAATGCCGAGTAAGCGTCAGCGAGTGAAGGCTGATGATTTTTCCTTCTTAAAAATGCAGTACATTAGAAAAATTGTTGGAATAATAACTGAGAACATTATCGGGAAGGAATAGTACTATGTTCGCTCAGAGATTCTTTTCCCTCGCGAGAGTAAAGAATCCCCTAAGTTCAGTTTTGCATATTCACGTTCAAAGCGGGGTATTCCTGTCTTAAGGATTGCAGCAGTGGTCAAAGATGGTCCAAGAATTGAACATTCTACCGCGTTGGATATTGCATTGTTTCTGGTTGCTGAAATCAATGACATTATGCATTTTAATAGTGATTTTATATGCTTTATGTTGGTAGCTGAATACAAGAAACTGCTTGAGTTCTTCTCGTAGCCTTGAGTGTTAGTATTTCCGCTACTATTCTATTTAATTTATGAATATATAATGTTCAATGTATGAATAATATGTATATCTCACCGTACTAGTTGTCAATGGAAATATGGTTGCGACTGAAGGTTCCCAGGGTTATTATAATATATTTCAAGCCTTTTATGTCAACACATCTTCTAGTCGCTCCCATCGGCCAGAAAAATATGCTCATATTTTAACTCTGCTCACTCTATATCCTAACCTAATCAACCAGATATCTCGTATCATTTTATGTAGTACTAGCCAAGTTCACATTCGAGGTTTATTATAGAGATAAAAGCTGTAGTTTCATTTAAATGTAAGATTATACTTTCTTGTAACAACTTTTGTGAATCCTGGTTTATTCGAGTAAATTCAGTTATCTGATAAATACGGAATGTAGACACTTCGTATGGATTACACTTCTTTATACGGAGTCTCGCCAGTAGCATTCTGTTCTTTTCTAACATTGAGAAAACCATTCAATATCCACCTTTTTGAAGTTTAATTTACACAAAATGTTTATCTAAATAAATTTGTGTTAAATAAATCCACATACACACAAAAAAGTGACAATTAACGGTATCATCTATGCTAAATGAGCCTTATATTACTGAGTGCAAACTTGGGGAGGTACGAGCTTATAGGAACGTGTTCCTGTGAACGAATCTTTTTTCTGACGAATTGTTCGTTGGAGCTAGTCCAAAGGAACTTGTTCCTGGGAACGAATCTTTCTAGGACCGCTTGGTTGGAACTAGTTCTAAGGAACTTGTTTCTGGAAACGAATCTCTTTTCTGAGGAAGTTTCCGTTGGAACTAGTTCAAAGAAACTTGTTCCTGGGAACGAATACTTTTTTTTCCGACGAACTTATCGTTGGAAATTGTTCTTTTTGAAAAGAACATGGAATGTGAACGGATTCAAGTTCGTTTTAAGGAGAGAGAACTAGGAAAAATCGTTCCTTTTTCTGTGATCTGCAATTATGTAACGCTCATTTTGCGCGAGTGTATATCGATTTTATTTTGGAGAGCGCTTGAGCCTAAAATAGATTCCTTTTTTGACGAACTGGAACGTCGTAAGCTTATTTTTTTTTGCTGGAAAGTGAATAAAATTGAACATCATACGCTACGTTTTTAATGTAAGAAGACTTCGAACGGAACAACAAGATTGCTATCAAGTGATAAGAAACTGAATTAGTTCCCTTTTTTTATTAAGGCTGACTGACAGATAAATTAACTTTTTGCAATGTTTACACGAATGGATAATTTCCGATCACTTCTTAGTGCAATGTAAAAAGCTCACTTCTATTTCAGTAAGGGAAGAAGAAAACACCATTTTCCCTGACACCTCTGAGTGTTCCATTATAGCTTTTCAGAAACTTGGTTTTCTTACAAGTTTCACACTATTTCAAGCGGACACTCAGATCTAGAAGAGATATACATATTTAAAATCAGCATAAGAAACTGAGTGTGTGTGTAACATATTAGGTGCCATTGGCCAGTGGCTGAAGAGAAATTGATGATAGAATAGTCAGATAAGGTAAGATAAAATGAATTTTATGGGCGGTAACAGTACTATGGCTTACGCCCGTCATAAAAGTGTTGAAATAGCATTATATTTTTTAATTACCGAAAGAAATGGAAAGCAAATACACAGTAATGGGTACTGGGTGGAAGGCGCTTCCTTGTGGCTTGTTCATGGCCGCCATATTGAAATCCACCATATTGAATCTCGATTGATTTTCTTAAGTGAGAAGGGTGTCACTGGGCTAGAATTTTACAAGAAATACGTTTTTGAAGTCAGTTTTGCTGCAAATGTAATTATATGGGAGATAAGAGTATGTGGCGAATGGTACAATGTAAGAGCCAAAAATGATTTCAGGATTTCATACTCAGCTGTTCCTGATGAACACTCACAAGGAAACGGTTAATGAGATATATCGAAACTCATCTTGAAATTTTGCAAGAGGAATCTACGTCATATACCAAACACAATAGCTGGCCAATTCAATTACAAGTTCCTGAGGCAGGGGCTAGAATATTGGTGCGAAATGTACAAAAAATATATCTTTCATCATCCAATCAACAGAAGTAATTTCTGCATCAGTTTCGTCCTGGAATGAAACACTGGCGAGTTGTAGCGTCTACTCCCACACCGCAGGACTCCACAACTACATTCCTATCCAAGGACGTATTGACAACTAGTATAATGTTAGGCGAAATTATATGAACTTTTATGCAAATGTCATAACCAGACAGACCTCGAAGCCCCAAAATCAACTTCTAGACATTGTGAATGGTGACAGAATTTAGTATATATTAGGACGTAGGTAAAGGCATCATATGAACATCTTCCCCCACGTCCATAAAGGAACCTGAAGTACATGTGAAATATATTGAATGGTAGAGCCTTATGCATTAACAATATATTTTATAATTTGTCGTTCAACGAAAATAAAATGTTATACAGTTAATTTGGTTCTAATAGATGGAACTCTGATAGTTCATTCGGGGCGGTTTCTCTAAAATATGAGTCTCGAGATATCGAGACCATGGGATCCGAAATTGCTTGAAATGATATTTAAATGACTATATTTTAGTGTAACTATATTTTATAACGATGGGCCGATTAACAAACACGCGAGAGCTATTCATACCCTCCCCCTTTCGTGCTGCCCCGTTGTTCTTTTCAACTGGACTCCTCCTCATATTTTCTTCCCCATCCTTTCACTCTTAACTTGTCTCCACCCCTCCTGAAAAGAAAAATAGTTAACAGACATTTAATTATTTAAGTCATAAATTGCCATTTTTAAAAAACGCAAATAGGTACATTGCGTGCTCAAATAGTTTCTCTATGACCAGGTACAAGCTGCATCTCTCTACGTGTAAAACTAGCCGAGTGGTGTATGAAGTAATTTTTTAACACGGGGGAGGTACAAGTTCTAGTAGATCAGCCTCTCGTAGCGCGAACTGGCAGAGTAACTTTGTCGTGAGTAGCCTGCAGTATAGTTGACACTCAGAATCCTAGAACGAAAGAGGAGTAGTATTGGTTGGTCGATCTTATATACTAATTTTTACCCTTGCGACAAGATTGAGAACGTAGGGAGAAAGGTACTGTCCAGGTGCTCGTTCTGACCTAAGCTTTCAGAGAATTTTTGTTCATGATTGAGAACGAAAGTACATGTTTCCATCATAAGAGCATGGTTATTTGTTCTGAGGTGAATAGCTATTCGTTTGACGTCATGAATTTCATTCCATTGCACAGGTAACACTAATAAACAAACCTGGTGCTCATCCTTACCCAAACATGGCGACTGGATTTATTTCCATTTTTCCAACACAAATTACATTAATAATTTTGAATAATAAAATTTTGAATATTTTAACTATACAAAAATTGCATAATCTTGCAACACTGAGATAATACATGTGACAAGCACATCGTTCATTCAAATCTATATCGAATATAGAATCAGTGTTGCAATATTTTAGATAGATATTATTGCACATCCAAAAGTACATATAGACATTTTTCTTTCAATTTGCGAGTACATTTGATTACACTTCCATTAAAGTTTTCAGCACTGTGTATATTTTATCACAAAATTGTTCAATCAAAACTACATATTACGACACTTCTAAGCTAACTTGTTGACCAGAGCCAAAGTTGCTTAAAGGCAGAGTTGAAAAAATCACGAATTTTTAAAAAAATCATTTTTGTTGATTATTTTTACTTAAATTGTTTTATTTTTTATTTTTGCGGCACCCAAAACGACCGATATTAGTCGAATTCTTAGTTTTCGGGGTCATGAGATGAATAGTGACACACCCGATGTCGTGTAACACCCCCCTAAGGATGGGAAGGGGTGACGTGAAAATAATCGTAAACGATCTATATTCGTTTCGAATCCATAGTTTTCGGGGTCCCTTAGATGCCGTGTTAGACATCTCTAGCACCCCTAGGGTTGGAGTGGGAAGGGGGGTGGGGGCGTAAAAATAATCGAAAACGATCGAAATTAGTGTCGAGTACGTAGTTTTCTGGGTCGTTCAGATGAATAGTGGCACTCCCGATGTCGTTTAAGTCCAAGTTCAGCTCCCATATTCGATAAAGGGTTAAAAGATAAAATGTCCCAAATGACCGAGATTAGTGTCGAATCCATAGTTCTCGGGGTCGCTAAGCTGATTGGTGACAATCCCGGTGACGTTTAAGCCCAAATTTAGTCGAATAAAACTTCATTGAGTAGTAGTATTGATAGTAGCTGCCAACATATTTTACTCACCCTGCACCAACGGGCGGGTGCATCAGCTAGTATTCCATAAAGTATTAGAGCTTTTTTGGAGCTGCTGTTGCTCAGTAGTAGAGCACTCACCTCTAGTCTGTGGGATCCCCGATTAGATCCCGGCTCATGCCATGTGGGCTTTGTAATGAACAAAAACGATATGCGTGGGTTTTTTTTTTCAGGGTTCTCTCGATCGTTTCCTGCCACTTTCTTCATTCCAACAATTCTCCCATCATCATCCATTCGGTGTAATTCAAAGTTTTCTAAAAGCCCTAAATAAAACTGAATTTAATGAGAGCTATTTAATGCATCAAATCAATACTGGATATGCAGCTTTGCATTTTCATCCTTCAGCATACACATAGGTAAATGATACTTCCATTGAGAATAAATTGCTTTCGAGCAATTTGTGAAGAAATCAAATACAAATACACAAAGTAGGTGATGTTACGAAACAAAAACGGGATTTTCTGTTTTCTCTGTGTGTTTTCATAAGTATTATAAAAATGAACATATTTGTAATACAAACTGTAAACTCATAATGTGAATTGGGTTCCTACGTTCTTTTCTAAAATTTCGCCTGTAATAGGAAATGAACAAATCAAATAGTTTGTTAAAATTCTAGTTCGATCACTCTGGTTTTGGTTTACATCATAAGTGCCTATCATCACATAAAGACGAATAGGTAAACTTCAAGTTTACATATGATTCAAATCACATATTGACTAAAAATTCTGCACTTTATTTCTACCCCCCTTTTTATAAAAAAGGGAAAGGATATTTGGTTTAAATCGTTGATTTCTTTAAAAGATATCATGTGATTTAAATCACTTTACTTAAATGAATCAACCTTACTTAAAGGCCTTAAAAATTAATTCAAATTATAAGCTAACTAATTAAAAAGACACGTAAAGTGGTTAAAACATTGCTTACTTCGCGAATTCGATCAACCTGGATCTCTCCCAAAGTATTCACTAAAATTTCAAAATACTGTAATAATGTCTCTATTAGTATTGTAACGTTCGAAGTGCCGGGCCACGTGCTCAGCACGTGTCGCTCATAATCAAAATATAAATAAGATAGTAGTGTATACTACGTGTGTGATACGAGTGTTACAACACAAACAATGAAGAGAAACGTAAACAGCGCAGACGACAAATTGAGTTTCATCAAGAAGCATCCGATGGAGCTACCACCGATACGAAAGGAGGAGTTAACGATATCAGCAAATTTGGATCTATAAAACACCGATACACCAATGTAAACCATCACTTCTCTCCTCTTTCCGTACTCAGTTGCTTTGGACTGGTACGCTCCTTCCTACCTGTACACTCAGTTGCTGTCGGACTGGTGTGCTTCCTATACCCGCTCTCTCAGTTGCTGTCGGACTGGAGGGTTTCCTATCCTGCTCACTCTGTTGCTGTCGGACAAGTGGGCTACCTAATTGAACCTGTGCTCAGTTGCTGTTTACTGGCACAAAATCCGGTACTCAGTTGCTGACGGACTGGTACCTTCCTTCCTGCACTCAGTTGCTGCGGACTGGTGTTGTACCAAATCCTTATCTCTTCTACGAGGCCTACACCCAAGAAGAAGAAGCCAGAAAAGTTATATTATAACTTTTCATTTTGTATAATTACTTTGGTACGGGAGACTCTTTTTATTAATCTAAAGAACTTATATTATTTTATAATAAAACTGGTGATGGGCAAAACTCATACCCCGTGTATCTTTGTCTCTACCTATATTTCTACAAACAACAGGTCTATAGCAATCTTACCAATCTTCACAAAATTCTCTGAATTGATTGTGTATCAACGAATTATTAATAATTTGCAGAAAGTTATCTTAATTAAACAACATGGCATTGTTTCACAAAAATCCACTGTAACAAACCTTACAATTGTTACAGACTTTATTGAAAACTCGTTGGACAAAGGAAAGCAAGTCGATGCGATTTATATTGACTTTGAAAAGGCCTTTGACAGACTTAATCACAATGTATTACTAGGTAAATTAGATCACCATCACTCCTCTCTGTCTTTGATTAGGTTCATGTGCTCTTATCTAACTAATCGCAGACTGTCTGTTCTATTTAAAGAACACAAATCTGATGAATAAACAGCACTGTCATGAGTCCCGCAAGGCTCGAATCTTGGACCGTTGTTATTCCTCTTGTTTCATTAATGACCTACCGTAATTCTTACCAGATAATGAAAAGGTGCTATTTGCGGATAACCTCAAATATATGCTAAAATTGATTCCATGAATATGCCATAAAACTACAGCATAGTTTAGGCAACTTTACTAACTGGTGCGTTATCAATCAACTTGCAATTAATACGAAATGTTATCATTAAGTAAAAATAAAACGATTTATAGATTTAATTGTTAAATTCATAAGTAGGCCCGACGTAGATAAAAAATCTGGGGGCCACGTTTGATATGAAATTAAAGTTTAACAGATACATAAAAGAATATTACAAATAAAGCTTTTAAAATTCTAGCATTTGTAATAAGAATGGGAAGAAAATTTAACAACGTTTCTACCTTTGAGAAAATGTACTATGCTTATGTTCATTAGAGGAAAGACGTCGTATTTCTTAGAAAAATAATTCAAAATGACTTATACTGCACAGACTTGGTATCATTGTTGCAGTTTCGTGTCCCGTCATTAAAAACTGGTCTCTTCCACTGCAAAAAGGCGAGGACGATATAATGATGAAATCACCAATCTGGAGAATACGTAACTACGTACAATGAAATGTGTAGAACTTCTATCAAATTGGATATGTGTGCTATGTCTGTCTTCGAACGCATTTAGAAATATTGTAATAAAAATGTCTGTAAATGAGCGTTTTAAATATCGACACTCTAATTGGGCTACAAAGCTTGTTGTGTTGACAATAAATATATAAGTAAAATAAAATATAGAAAGAACATATAAACATTTTTTTTTGTCTTTCATAGTATTAATTTCTTCTGGCTAGGGAGGCACCCTTGTATACAGTACATATATGCTGCGTCATACGGATACGCCAAAGCTAAACGCAAACTGCGAATTTTAGGAGTGATGAGTTCGATTCTGTTAAAAATTATTTATTTTGAAATCCAATTACGTTATGAATATTACGTTAATATAATCACCACCAGAGTGCGCTAAAGTCTTTCACGAAAATGTTATCACGAGAAGTCACTTGCTACATTTATGTTTTCACTATAGAAATAAAACATTTCTCTTCTTGCGTTAGGTTTCCAAGAAACAGAACTTCATCTCTGAGTGTAAGTTTTATGATTATTTAATTTCAAAGTTCAAACACTCGCAACTGAAAATGAATTCTTTCAAAGCTACAGCTATAATAGCACAGTTTGAAAGTAAGACCGTGCATCCGCATAGTTTTTGGTTTTCTTGTTAGTTGAGTTAATGTTGGGACAAGGTAATGTTAACAAGAAGTAATACTGCTACTGAAAGTGTGGTAGAAGGAAGAATCTTACAGTTAGTTGTTTTCTGGAGCAACATTCATGGAAAAAATTACAATGTATTTTAGAATATACAGGATGATTCAAAAGTCGCAGTACAGCCTTGTAGTTCACAAACCGACTAGGAAATGAAGTATGGTTGTACACAAATGTGGAATGGTGGATAGTGGCTACATTTTGGGGTACATGATTGAGATGGCCGCCATCTTGAAAATCGCCATGTTGTATATAGATCATTTTTCAAATGGCAAGTAGGTCGTGTGACATCAAACAACACGAGAATAATTGCATTAAAACATTGAACGTGTCAGATTTGACCTACTTGTTAAGGTGTCGAAGTTATCGGCACGGAAAGTGCTGCTGGATATATGAACACATCGTGTAGCAATGCACTACAAATTTTCAACGAAGTTAAGTCTAAGACTGTAACAGCTAGGTCAAATCTAATATCTGGAATACTTTTTCTGCGAGCATTTTTATGTTGTTTGATATCTCTCACGATGACCTTCATCCAAAATGGCGGATTTCAAGATGGCGGGCACCTTGTCATCGGGTCCTCTCTAATTTACTATCTAAAACTTATTGGTGCTTGTAAGACTTAATACTTGTACTTATTGGTGCTGCGGACGTTAGACCTGACCCTTATTCATCCTCACCCTACAACCTGGTGAGCGAGGTCGAGTGGAGGTCGATGGGCAGAGGATGAGGTTGAAGGAGATCAGCCCGACTTGGACATGTATGATCTTGACAGGCAAAGACCTTAATCCACCGTTTACTTTACTTGAGTAACCCAATGAAGAACGTAGAATATTCCGCTAAACATGTCACTACTTGATTAAACAGTTTAATATAAATGACCAACCAGGGAGCTTATAAAAACTGTGCTAATTAAGTCGCAACTTTCTTCATATATTCGAAAAATAAATTTTCTCATAGGCCAACAAAAACTGACAAAGTAGGATTAGTAAGGAATTTTGTCAGGATTTCCAGTTTGGGGAGACTCAGCCATACTTGGGCGGATTTAACTGAGTTTAAATTGCGTTTTGCAGGATTTCTATGCCTTTTTAATTTCAAAGTTGAGGAAGGTATTCGATATCTTTTTTTTTTGGGGGGTGGGGGACTGGCAGAATCTATTTAAGTATACTTCCTTTTTAAAATCGCACTAAAACGTTATTATTTTTACGTACGACTTAGGTAACCATAATTCCGGCAATTAAAACCTGATATCAGATATCTTGTAATGGATTTATTTACATGTGAAATGTAACAAAAATCTCAAAATAAAGACTTTACGGCGATTCCAATATTTTACACGTATCCTTGGTTAGTAGGCAATATATTGAGCAATAGAAGCTTGTGGATTGCAAAACGATCAGGCGTTTGTGGAGAAAATAATTTTCGAAAGTAGACGCGTTTTACGCTGTGGCCATCTCGAATTTCAAAATTAATAATTTTTAACAGAATATATACAGGGTATACTTAAATTCGTGACAAATATCTAAGATTGCACCCTTACCAAACAAGATAAAATCAGTTGTCTACCGGGTACATAATAAAGAATGATTTAAAAAAAGACAAGGGAGTACTGCTACTTTACTAACAATCCCGAAGGCTCCAAGTGTCCTTGATATCATCTCAGAAACAATTATTCATTTTTATAAACATAGATTGGTAACATGGACAATTGGGCTGCTTAGGAACGGAAAACTCACAATATTTTTCTATTGCGTCGAATTATGTTTGTGTTAATTTGATGCCGATAGGTCCAGCGGAAGGGAAGCAATTAAAAGAAAAAAATAATTTTAAAATAATCGGTTAGCAACACTAACCCAGTACGACAATCAAGATTCCAACCGCTGTGAGCTAGTGTAGTCAAGACCTTTCCAGCAACACCTTAACAACCTCCCTACATCTTGTGGCTGCGGAGATTTTTGTATGACAAAGACGGACGGGAAGAGCGGGATTATGTTTATTTCGCATACTGCTCAATATGCGGAATTTAAGCGTTACGATGAGCCTGGTCAGCAAAATGTCAAATAAACGTTTCATGTTGATTTTCGTAGTATTGCGGAGGCGTTTTAATGTCCTTTTAAAAAAGTCCTAAATGGAACATTATTTTAAAATACAGACGTTGTCCACAAATAATGGACTATTCTATACTGCAGTACCTCATCTATGCTTTTCTTTTACTGTAGACTCCATGGGAAGAACAGCTGGTGATTTTTCACGATACGCTCTGATAACTATGAAACAGAGGACGTCCTATGTTTGCTATGTTATGAGGCGTTGGCCGTGAGTCAAAAAGTGTTATTTTCTGCATGCATTTTTTCCCCCACTTCTTCCCTCGGTTCTGTCGAGGTAATAGTAGCCAAACGCTCGATCCAATGCCACACACCTGCATACGGACCGTGGACTATCTATCATTTCTGATTTTTCTACTAAGCTTCAGTATATAATAGCCGTCTGTTGCAATTCGACAGGCGTTTATTGCATATGAATTTGGGTCACATGTGTCTTTACTACCCCCTTACCCACAAGTTTTTGGCTCTTTCACTCGGTTCGTTTGTCCCTATGTCTGCCTGCAACGCATCTAGAGAGAAACTGATTTCAGATCCCGGTTGAGTGACCTTGATTTATTTAACAATTTTTAATCTGGTGGCTTTGACAGCGGCATGTCCTTTCCAATGGGTTTAGCTTTCTCCATTTCAAGAAATTCACGTTAGAGAGCCTCTATGAAAACAGGAAGAGAAAAACTGATTTCAGATTTGTTGTCAGTGGATAAGAATTATTCTGTCATTTTTGGTAACTCTAAAACAGGCAGGTCCTTCGTATTGGCTTAGCTTTCTCCATATAAAGATTTTTCGCTAGTTTCGCTATTGGAATTTTAGTACGCTATCATTGGGTCTCCCTTAAGTTTATTTATGCTTGTTGTACATTATGTTGTACAGCAGGCTCCCGATTGTACGTGATATGATCGGCAGGTCGGGCGTAGATAACGAAGATCGCCGATAATCCAGAAAAATATTGAGAAAACAATTGTCTCAGTATTTAATAAGATAAGCTTGACTATGAATCTGAACTCAGAGCAGTGGCAAATCCAAAAAGGAGGCGCAGATGACTTGAGCTTTAAAAAACAGTCTCAAATGTTTGTTTTCTTGTAAGAAAGCACTGTGAACGTCAGTTGCTATGATTTATTTCGTGGATCGGCCGTGGTTAATCCTCAAAGATGATAACTGAGAATTTGTTATACAGTATTCTGGCATTATAATCCGCACAATCCTCTTCAAAAGGGTGTCTAAACTGATACGACTTCAATTTGTGTATGAAGTGATTATGATGATTTCTGTTCTGCCCATAGGCATGTCTATGGTCCGAAGGTCCCTGGGCAAGGTGAACCGATAGTGATTTGCCATTGCTTTCCATCGAATCAGTCTTGTCCTCATCTTGGAACCTCAGAATCCTTAATCAAATGACAACGAAACTTACCATTTACTCCTGAGGACAATCTTATTTTGATAAGAAATTTTGCTAAACGATTTATTTGTAAGTTGTCACTATTAACTACATAAAAATTATTTTGTGTTACACAATGTGACGTAACACAAACATCGATTATGTCGTCAATCTCTGATAATGCAATGTGGCACTTTCTCTGACGTTTCGAAAGCTCCCCCTTACCATCTTCAAAGTCTGCAAGAGGAGAACATAGGAATGGGTTTTCGTGCATATTCATTTACATCAATACAGTGAATTAAATTAAAGTGTTGTTTCATTTTGATATAAAACCTTCTGAAATACTAACCTTTTTTTCCAGTATTCCTTATCCGAACAAAAACACCAGAGGTGCAAAAAGTGGAGCCAAGTTCTTTAGCCCTAAAAAGGTGTGAAATGGGACACGGATGAGCCAAGTTCCTTGGTGACAGCATGTAACAGGAATAAAGGAACTTGGCGCGAGCTGGCAACAGCCTTAGGGTTGGTGGCGGTGGACGTAGTGGGTTTTAGGATCCCCACCACCCTTATAGCTTGAGGATCATGAACCTTGCCACCTCGCGCCAAGTTCCTTTATTCCTGTTACATGCTGTCACCAAGGA